>PVHP010009136.1:22212-51306 GCA_004024765.1 Zapus hudsonius
CCGATTACCGGGAAAAACCACAGGTTGCCCTCGACTCAAACCCTAGCCTCATTTAAATCAGCCAATCATAACCCTGTAACTATGCATCTCGCTTCTGTACCCGCGCTTTTGCCTCCTCACCCTATAAAAATCCCCCACCCCAGCCTGTGGGCGCGCTAGTCCTCCCAGAGACTAAGTCGCCCCAGGTACCTGTGTATCTAAATAAACCTCTTGCTGTTTGCATCCGCAGAAGTGGTCTCGCTGTTCCTTGGGAGGGTCTCCCCAGATTGAAGGACATCTCAGAGTGAGGGTCTTTCAAATGGAAGGCCAGTTGCTTACAACCACAACCCATCACCCTGCAGTGTCTCTGGAAAGCTCAGTGGATAAAGGCAAATAGCAATGAACAATGAGAAACCCTGCCTCAGACAAGGTGGAAAGACAGGACTGGCCTTGGACTTCTGAGCATGTTCGAGGCTGAGAACTCTCCTCCACATGCTGTGTCCTTCATCCTTTTCCTTGCTTCCAAATTTCTTCCTTTTTCTCACCAAGACACACTTAAAATGTCACCTTCTCGACCAAATTTCCAGGTTCTCCCACGCATAGCTAGAACTTTACACCTCATCGTTAGTGCCACGCTGAATGATAGCCCGAAAAGGAATTGTTCTCGTGCCTTCAATGGGACAACGAACTCCTAGAGGAGGGGGACAATGATGGCACACTCTGTCCCTAGAACAGGACTGCCCTGAACCACCTCACTAGGTGTGCGTTCCATCTCTCCCCAAGGGCGAGGTCAGTTGATGGGCTAAGAACTTCAGGGAAACATCAGCACTGGGCGGATGAACACGAAACCCTCCCTCCAACAGTCAAATGCATAAGGCTCCTGATGCTATAGACAACATACAGACTAAGCAACCAAGCCTTCGCCATAAATTACCATAAATCTAGATCATGCACAGAGCAAGACTGTCTGTTCCATGTCTACTTTTCATTTACTGGAAATACAAGACTATAACCACTTAATGACATAATGACATCTCACACCTAAGGCCATGTTGATGGGCTGGATGCTTCTGTTTTTGAATTTCTTTTGTGGGGAATCCGTCATATTTTTATTTATTTATTTGCACATGGGTGTGTGTATGGGTGAGCCAGGGCCTGTTGACACTACACAAATGTCCGATGCTTGCATGACACTGTTTTTCCATCCTTGGCTTTGTGAAATGGACCCAGACTGGCAGGTTTTGCAAACAACCACTGTCGTAGTCAGCTTACACACCACTGGGATGAACCTCCAAACCAGGCACAGTTATGGGAGGAAAGGATTTATTGAAGCTACAGACCCAGGGGAAGTTCCATAATGGTGAAAGAAGCTGGTCCCCTTTACAGGTCCAATCGGAGAGAGAAACCCATCACCAACACCATATACAGAGAACAAAACAGGCAGGAGGCAAGGAGAGAATTCCTTCCCCTTTATATAGCCTTAGGGTGGGGTCTTGAAACCTTTCCCAGATGCGTTGGCTTCCCTAGTCTCTGCAATTTCCTTCCTGCACTGCCCTCCCAGGAAGGGATGTTCATTTCTAGCTCCCCTGAGCTCCTTACATCCTGCATCCTACTGAGAGGGCTGCCTTCCTGACAACATCAGAGACCCACCTAAGACTACTAAAAAGATCAAGTTGACAACAAAACCCGACCATCACAACCACTTTGAATGCTGAGCCATCTTCACAGCCCCCCAAATTTTCAGTTATCATACACAGCAATGGGTTTCATGGCATTTCTTTTTCTGCTTATTCAGATGTGTGTTTACATGTGTGTTCATGCACACATATGTGGAGGCCAGAGGTCAATAGCAGGTGTTGTTCTTGGGAATGCTATCCACTGTTTTGCTTATTTGTTTTGTTTTCTTTTTGACACAGGATCTCTCATTAGCCTGGAACTCACCAATTAGGTTAGAGTGGCTGGGCAGGAGCCTCGGGATCCGCTATCTCCCTGGAGCCGGAATGACAGCCATGACCAGTACTTTTACTTGGGTTCTGGAGATCAAACTCAGGTCCTCATACTTTCGAGGTGAACACTTTCCCAGCTGAGCTCTCCCAGCCCGAACACAGGGTTTGTTCTTATTCCCCCTCCATCCTCTTGCTCCTCCCCCTCCTCCTTTTCCTGGTTCCCTTCATCCCCTCCATCACCCCCTCTGTTTTCATGTCACATGCATTTCATTACCCTCTTCCATAAGCACATGTCAGAATTCTCAAATGCTTCCATTCCTCATTTGCATACTAACACATCAATTTATAGTTTCTACAGCAAAGCCTTTGGCTAAGCCCCGTGATGCCCTCCAGGGTTGGTCAAACCTGCGTCAAAGGGCATCTATAGAAAGAGATGGCCTTGTCTTAGAAAATCTGTTTCCTGTCGCCGGGTTTATATTGATGTTGGTCTGACCTTGGCGAGGGAGGGAGGGACCTATCTCCCAGGAGAAATGGGAGGTGTTCATCCATCTCTTGATGGAAATAAACAAAACGGAAGTGTTCCTTCACCCTCTCCCACAACTGGCTCAGATCATCCCACCCCCCTGACACCTGCAGCTTGATGCATTGTAGAACTCCCGCCCCTTTAATCCATGAATGATTCACAGTGATTCATCCACTATAGGGGAGGCTTTGTGGCAGCGACTGTCAGCAGCACTGGAGACCATAAAGGCTGTGATAAGGGTGAAGGTCCTCTCCATCCCCATCATCCCTTCCCAACAACTTGCTCACAGCAACTGCCTTCTCTGCATGAGGTCACAAAGGAAACTGTAGGAAAAAAACTATAGAATATTTATTTTTATTTTTTTTCCAGTTTAAGCCAGGGCCTCACACTGTCCTACAGAACATTTTGTAGTATTTTTATTTATGAGAGTAAGAGTAGGAACATGCCAGGGCCTCCAGCCACTGCAAATAAACTGCAGATGCATGTGCTGCTTTGTGCACCTGGTTTTACGTGGGTGCAGGAGTGGGCTGGGCATATAATGCTGTTGACGGAGGCAGTCTGTTTGTACTAGGTTGGGAAGGATACACAGGTGTTTACTAGCAGGTAGGTGTGGGAAGACACTGAAGGCAGAGACGACACCTCAAGCAAAAGTCCACACACTGCTGAGCGCGGTGCGTTGACTAGCCAGGCATGTCTGGCTCAATAGATAGGGTCAGAAACAGAGGAGTTTAAGTTGGGTGATGGGAAGATCCTAAAGGGCCTTGCATCCCAAGATGCTGAGGCAGGAGGATTGCCAGCATACAGCCAGGTTGGGCTGCACGGCAAGACCCTGTCTTTGCGGAATGAACGAGAAAATGCTTCATGGAGGGGATAGCTGGCTTTTCCCAGTGCTGCCAAGAAGTCAGACAATGCAAGGACCAAAAGTATGATGGCTTGAATGAAATGTCCCCCATAGCCTCGTGTATTCTGAATTCTTGGTCCCCAGTGGGTGGCAGTTTGGGAAGGCTGTGGAGCCTTGGGGAGGTAGATCCCAGGGGGAGGAGGTGTGTCACTGAGGGTGGACCTTGAGGTTTGTCCATCCAGCCCACTGGGCTACTTCATCTAACTGCTGCTGTGACAAGATGTGATGCCCTGGCTGCCTGTTCTGTCATTTCCCTGCCACAACAAAGTGTTCCCTTGAAACTATAAGCCTGAAATAAACCCCATTTCCCCATCCGCTGCTTCTGGCCAGGTGTCTTCTCCAAGCAAGGAGAAAGTAACTGCTACAAAAAGGGTCCACTATTGTTACTGGCACCAGTGACCACAGGCAACATGCACTGAGAGGGCTTGATAGAAATGAAAGGAATTGAACTGTTCAGTGCGACGACGGGCTAGAGACACTGTGGTTTTGTCATTGCCACATCTCTTTGAAAGACACAAAAGAAAATCAGAGAAGTCCCCGCTGTGGCTATGGTGAGGGCCCTGGGTTGAACGGGGACAGCAGATGGTGGACAACTACCTGGCTGTCCTGACTCAGGAGCTCGGCAGGCTGTCACTAGGCCCATCATGTAGCCTGGCTCCCTTAGAGAGGGGAGAGGAGGGTATAGATGCCCCCTCCCCTGCAGCTGCCTCCTCTGTTACTGTCTTCTCATGACGCTGCTGATCCCAGAACCCATGCTGTGGAAAGACGTGTTCTTTGAACGACAATGTGAAAGGTGAGCCTGAAATGTCACTCAGGACTATATATACGTCTGACACTGATCATAGCCTTTGTTCCCTCTTTGTCCAGGAGACTCTGTCCAGGTCTCTGTCTTCTTGCCAACTGTCCAAAAATAGCTTCTGGCCCCTGCTTTGCCTGAGCTCTCAGAACAGGACTGAACTCTGGCTCATCTTGCAGCCCGACTGCCTTATATCCAACCTAAGTACCTCTAGAGCTGGTCCCATGAGCCCAATAGAAAACAAGGGCTGGGGAGACAGTTCAGTGGTCGCTTACCTTGTAAGCATCAGGATCTGAGTTGTGGTGGTTTGATTCAGGTGTCCCTCATAAATTTAATGTGCTATGAATGCTTGATCCTCAGCTGATGGCAGTTTTGGAATTGGAACCTTGTTGGATTTGTGTTGCTGGGGGCAGGCTTAAGGGGTCATAGCCGGCTTCCCTTGCCAGTGTTTGGCACACCTTCCTTCCACTGTTTGCAGTGCTGTGGTAGAGGTGATGTTCACTTTCTGCTTATGCCGTCATTTTCCCTGCCATCATAGAGCTTCCCCTCATGTCTATAAGCCATAGTAAACCCGTTCCTCCCAACAGCTTGCTTTTGGTTGGATTCTTTCTGCCAGCAACAAGAAAGCTGACTCCAACATGAGTTTAGTCACCAATGCCCATGTAAAATGCCATGTGGGTATGTGCCTGTGATCCCAGCACTGGGGAGGCAAAGACATAAGCCAATCACACAGGTCAGCAATTACTATGAGATTCCCCCACAAAGCCCTGAGCAGTTTTAAGAGGAATGGGCAAGGAAAATACAACTTTGAAAAGTAAGGTTTTTCTTAAACTTGTACTTTAAAAAATAGACCTATTTGGGGCTGGAGAGATGGCTCAGAGGTTAAAGACACTTGCTTGCAAAATCTGCCAGCCTGGGTTCCAGTCCACAGTACCCACCAAAGCCAGATGCACAAAGTGATGTATGCATCTGGAGTTTTTTTTTTTTTCGCATGGCAGGAGGCCCCGGTTATGCCCTCTCTCTCTCTCTCTCTCTCTCTCTCTCTCTCTCTCTCTCTCTCTCTCTCTCTCTCTCTCTCTCCCTCCCTCCCTCCCTACATCCCTTCCTCCTTCCTTCCCTCCCTGCTTAAAAAGAACTAAACAAAATATTTTTTAAATAGACCTAAAATCCCGAAGAGACTGCCAGTAACCTCCAAAGTCCCACTCAGAAATCCCAACAAAATGGTTTTACTGCTCAGTGAGGATCACCTGGCACAGGTCTGGACCAGCAGGTGAGGAGAACCTACACTCTCTGGCCCAATGCAGGCTGTAAGCAAGATCACTGTTGCAAAAGCCTCTGACTTTTTGTTTTAATAAAAGCTCCAAATTTGATTTTGATGTAAACTATCCGCTTTCCTAATCGTTTTAAGGGTTGAATAAAAATGAGCCCAGGTGAAGGTCTATGGTCATAAAATGCCTCCATGAATAAGACTTCCACAGGAAGGAGACACAGGGAGGCAGTGGTGTCAGTCCCCGCTCCAGGGCGGAGGAAGATGAGGTGATATGTTCTAGCTCAATCTTGGAAGCATAGGGAGAGAGGGGGCTCAGTCTTCCTTCCTTGTCAGAGGGTCTCTTAAATGTTTACAGCTCCTGGGCAGTTCTCCTGCCTCCTCTCCCTCTTGTACATGAGCTGGGATGACAAGCACTCAGCATCTGATTTATGTGGGTTCTGGGGATCTGAACTCACATATTACAGCAAAGCCTCTTTGCAGCAAAGGCTTTATCCCTGATCCACCTGCTTAGCCCCAGGAGGGTTTTTTTTTAATTAAATATGTTTTTGTCATTTATACCCATATGCAAAGAATTATGAGCAATTTATACACGTTTTCAGAATTCCCAAGATCAAAATAATGCCTCAAAAGGCTCCTCTGGTATAACTTATTTGAATTTTATCTTTGTGGCAGAGAAAGCTAAAAAAAAAATAAACATTTTTCTTTTAAATTTTAGGACAGAGGATTTTTATTTATATCCACAAATTGGTATTGAAATTCTTCTCATTAAAATTCTCTTGGAACTTATACCCTCATTTTATCTTTCCCAACACAGGTATCCAGGCCATTTCTCCCCCCAGTTTGTTTGTTTTGGGTTTTTTGAGGTAGGGTCTTGCTCTAGCCCAGGCTGACCTGGCGTTTCTAGCAGGATCCCTGCATTCTGATTCTTTATTCCTTTTAATCATCAACTGTTGTAGTCAGCCACACGCCACTGGGATGAAAATCTTTAAACCAGGCACAATTTGAGGGAGGAAAGTATTTACTGAAACTATAGATTGAAGGGAAGTTCTAAAACAGCAAAAGAGGCTGGCCCTCTTTCACAGGTCTGAGCAGAGAGAGAAACCCATCACCTACACCACATACACAGAACAGGGAACAGGAAGGGGGCCAAAGAGAATTTCTTCCCCTTTATATAGCCTTAAGGTGGGGTCTTACAACCCTTCCCCAGACTTCATGGTTTCCTGAGTCTCTGGAATTTCCTTCCTGCACTGCCTACACAGGAAAGGATGTTTACTTCCAGCTTCTTTGAGCTTCCTTACATCTTGCCCCCTACTGAGAGGCTGCCTTCCTGTGAACATCCCCAGAGACCCACCTAAGAGTTACTAAAAAGGTCAAGTTGACAACAAAACCTAACCATCACATCAACCATATCCACATTTGTGTCCACCTTGAACTTAACTCGCAACCAGGAAAAAGCCTGCACCTTTGAACCAGAAAAGGAGGGGTTCCTGTTTTGTTAAGATGGAGGAGAACCTGCAGGCTTAGATTTAAGATAGCTATTTTATTAGAGTCAACCTGTCTTATTATAGTCAGTTCACGTTAGAAATGGATCCTATGCCCAGTGTCCTGAGTCTTCAAACTTCAGAAACTAAGATCACAGGTCTTCTCAGCCTCCAGACTGCATGACTCCAGTTCCTTGTTCTAGATCATTCATGTGGGTGGGCTGTGCTCCTGAATTCTTACAGCCTGCAATTTGCAACTGGTGGGTAAATTCAAGGCTGAAGGATTCACAGTCTTATCTGGGGTCTCCCCCTGGGATTAGAACATGGGTCCTGACCTAACAGAGATGAAATGCAAAGAAAGAACTCTTATTATTTTCCATGGATTCAGTGGACAGTGACTTACTGTGGGGAAGAGAGCCTAGCTCTGAGGAGGGGCTCAGGGGACAAACACTGATTCCACCTTGCATTAGTTTGGGGGACTAAGTCAATTTCCCTCTGCCTTGTTTTCCTGCCCTCCCGCCGTCCTATACATTTGTGTTTGAGGGTGCATATGTGTGTACCAATATCTATGCACATGTGTGTGTTCATGTGGTGGTCAGAGGACAATCTAAGACTCTTGTTTCTCAGGTAGGGTCTCTCATTGGCCTGGAACTTGCCAAGTAGGGTGCATTGGCTGGCCAGTGAGCCCCAGAGATCCACCTGTCTCCACTTCCCCAGCACTGGGATTCCAAGTGCTCACCACATGCTTTCTTACATGGGTGCTGGGGTTGGAACCCAGGTCTGCATGCTTAAAGGCCTCCCCTCCTTCTTTGTCTTCTTTTTCCCCTCCCTTTCCTTCCCCTCCCCTCCCCTCTTCCTTCCAACCTTCCTTCTGCCCTCTTTCCCTCTCTCCCTTCCTTCTTCTCTTCCTCTCTCCCTCCCTCCCTCTCTCCCTCCCTTCCTTCCTTCTTCTCTTCTTCCCTCCCTCCCTTCCTCCTCCCTCCCTCCCTTCCTCCTCCCTCCCTCCCTTCCTCCTCCCTCCCTCCCTCTCTTTCCTCCCAACAGTTTCACTGTGCAGCTTTGGCTGACCCAGAACTCCCAATACTCCTTGTCACTGCCTCCCAGTGCTGGGATCAATCACAGGTTCTCCCCACCACCACACGCCACATGCCATAACATTCTGTCTCATCACAAATGGGAAGCAACCAAGAAACCAACTGTCAACTGAACCCTCTGAAATTATAAGCTAAGAAAACACATTTCCTTTAAGATGATGATTTCAGGTATTTTGTCACAATGACCGAAAGCCTCTGGGCATGCCTGTGAGGAATTATGTAGATTAAATTAGCCTCTGGGCTTGCCTATGAGGGATATGTAGATTAGGTTAGCCTCTGGGGATGCCTATGAGGGTTATGTAGATTAGCCTGTATGCTTGTCTGTAGCCAACTGAGGTAGGTAGACCCACCTCAACTGTGGGCAGCACCATTCCTTGGTCTGGGGCCCTGGGCTGTATAAAAGGAGAATGCTGGCTGAGCAGCAACCTTCATCACTCTGCCTCCACACTGTGGATGAATGTGACCAGCTGCCTCACGTTCCTGCCACCACGCCTTCCCCACCATGATGGACTGCGACCTGGAACTGTAAATTGATCAAAGCCCTTCCTCCTTTAAATTGAATCTTGTCATGTATTTTGTCCCAGCAAGGGGGAAGTGGCCAATAAATCAGGTTTCCTGAGGTTGAATTTCCACGTGGAGTGCAGTGACCTCAGGGTCCTGTTGTGATGACCAGCATTGCATCACTGAAGGAATCTTCTCCCCTAGCTCTGTCTGAGTTGACCCTGGGGGTCACAGAGTGACCAGAAGGTACACCTTCTCATGTCCCATCTCCAATTTCCCTAGAGAGTAATTGGGGCCACCGTGGGGACGCATAGCTCAGCCAGAAAACAAGGTCTAAAATGTAATACAGAGAGCGCCACTTGGGGATGAAGAATAACATTGATTAAATAAGTAATACTTGGCTTAATTTTTTTAATATATTTTTAAAAAGTGCATCCTGAAGCCTAAACCTAAATTTATTCGTTGCTTTAAAATTCATACTGAGTATATAAATTCACAGCTTGTTAAAATTTATCTTTTGATTGTATAAGTGGATGCTACATAATTTATGTGGCTCTTTATTAAATAAATATATATATATGAAGATGCTGCCTCTAACCATATGATATTCTGAGTGTTGGGGAGGTTAGGAGACAGAAAAAGACATGGGAGTTGAGTTCCAGGAAACACAGAAAGTCCACTCTGGGGACCTAGCCTGAAGGACTGTTGGACTAAGACAGGAAGAGCCAGATACATCCACAAAAGCATTTTCAGAAAACCTAGGTGATGGTTACTTTTGTGTACTTATTTGACTAGTTAATAGTACCCAAATATTTGATCAGACAAGTCTGGATGCTGTTGTCAAGGTTTTTTTTTTTTTGTTGTTGTTGTTGTTGTTGTTATCAACTGTCAGTATTTCTTTTTTTTTTAAGTCTTAAATATATATTTATTGCCCATAATGAGTTACATTATTCAGTGGGCAAACAATGAGTTGTTATCCCCAATTCCCCAATGTCCCCCTCCCAATCCCGAATCAGCTGGATATCCTCCTCCGTGGGCCATTTGGATCAGTCTGTCAAGGTATTTTTAATAAGATTAACTTTCATGTCAGTTAGACTTTGGGTAAACTACCATATACTACCAAATATGGTTCCATCCAATCAGGCCTTAAGAAAAAAAGACACCTCCCCAAATGAGAGGGAATTCGGAGGCTCAATCAGTAAAGTGTTCTCTGTTTATAATTGTGACCAGTGTTTCTGCCAGGCACTCCAGGCTCCAAACATGGCTTCCTCCACATCCACCTAACTGCTCAATCCAGAAACATGATGTTTTCTTGGTCATGTCCCTTCTTATTGGTCACAGTCGATTCAGTTCCTAGACATTCTAGCTCTGTGGTAGTTTGAATAATGTTCCCCAATAGAGTTTATTATAATTATGTTTATTAAATTGTTAATTGTCTCCAGCCAGTTCTGGCTGGAGGAGGTGTGTCACCTTGGCCAGATCCTAGGGTTCAGCCCTAAGGTGTTTCTGGGGTGGGTCTGGAATTCTAGCTTTACATATGCAAAAAGAAGTCTGAGCTCCAGCCTGGAGTTCCTTTTGATCGCCAGTTAGGAGTGTGCTTGGTGGCTTCTGGAGGTGCTGTTTCTTTCTCTGCTTGGATCTGTAAAAGGGGGCCTTTCCTTAACTTCTCCTGGGTCTGTTCCTTCAATAAATTCTTTGATTCCCAAAATTGTGCCTGGTTTGGAGATTCATCCCAGTGGCGTGTGGCTGACTAGGACAAGCTGTGAAACAGAACAATCCAGAATGCATCGCCTCACTGCCTGATCAGTTACTGCCAATGGGAAATGAATGTGGCTCTAACCTGGAAGGTGAATGAGTCACCATCACTCATATGGCAAGTGCTGAAAGACTTAAGGAGAAACACTATACAGTGAGCTGGCTACGAAAATATAGAACCTGGGGCCAGCGAGATTGCTCAGTAGGAAGAGCACATGCTACATAATAAGCATGAGGGCCTGTGAGGGCTTGATTCTCCATGAGTTCGATTCCCCGGGTACCTACATAAACATCTGGACATGGCTATGCACACCAGTCCTGTGGGAAATGGAGGTCAGAAAATCGCTAGGGTTCTCTGGTCGGCCACTCTAGCTGAAAAGTAGCAGCTCCGGGCTTAGTGAGAGAGCCCACCTCAAGGAAACAAGTGAATGAATGACAGTGGAAGATGCCCAACATTCTCCTGTGACCTCTCCAAACACGTGTGTGCCTCTGGAAACACACACATACACTCCACACACCCCACATGCCACACACACTATATATCTATATATGTGTAGATATAGATGTAGATATAGACATATATAATCTCCAAAAACTGCTTGAAATATGGAGAAAAGGTGCGTTCACAGATGAGAGAGAGCAGCCTGTCCTGACCCCACCTTGCTGAACCAAAGCCATCAACACAGGTACGCATTTCCCAATGCCTGGAGCCCATTGGCCAATTGTACCTCTAGCTCCAAAGTCAGTCTGGACCAGTGAAACCCTGCTGTCAAGAGACTTGATCCGTGTACAAGCAGGTCACCAGGGTCATTTCTGGGGAAACTGAGACATGCTGGTGCTGGTAGGTACTGATTTTGCACCTCTGGGCTGGCATAGCTCACTACTTTAGCCACTGTTTCTTTCTCGCCTCCTCTGCCTCTGGCTCGAGTACTCTTTTCCTGGTTCCATGCTTCCTACACATTCAGCAGCTTCAGGCGCCGCTTGCCTGCCTGCCTGCCTGCCTGCCTTCCTGCCTTCCTTCCTGCCTGCCTGCCTGCCTGCCTGCCTGCCTGCCTTCCTTCCTGCCTTCCTGCCTGCCTGCCTGCCTTCCTTCCTGCCTGCCTGCCTGCCTTTGTAAGAAGTCACTGAAGAATCGCTTAGATTCATGCAAGCAAGGCACTCAGGTGGAGCGATGGGAAAATTGAACCTAGATTTTGTCAGACAGTAATTTCTAATGCTTAGGTTCATGGTGCCATATCGCTTGAATGACCGCACAGCACACACAACAGTTCTGAGCTGGACGCTCAGGGCCAAGGCAGCCTTAGATTACAGCCTCCACATGCACTGAGAGGCAGCAGACTGACAAGCCTCTCCACCTGTCTCCATTTGGTTCTAGAACTCGAGCTCTGACTGCATGACTTGTCTCTGAAGGACACCAGTGGGTGATGGAGACTAAAGCTTGGTCAGTGTGCCCTTTGGGTGCAAGGGGTTCCCATTATTTCAGTTGACATTTACTCAGAGTCCACTAGAGGGCACTTGGTGCCTAGAAATTGGGAGACATCTTCTTGGCAAAGGAATGTCTTATCGTCTATGGGGCCACAATGACCAGAACAGAATAAATAACAAGACACTTTGGAAAGTTCTCAAGAAAACCTCTCTTCTCTCATGGATATTGTCTAACTTCATGACAATTGCTCCCAGCCTCTGAATGCTTGCTTGTCAAGCCCTTCTAGATACTTCATGGGTGCTACCTGGTCAGCCATCTTCATTTTGTAGGTAAGAAGACAGAGCCTGTGGCAAGGATTCCTGCCTGCACGGTTTATTCTCAGTGGCCTCAAAGGAAGAGGATGACAGTGTGATGCTTTGGATGTAAAATGTACCCCAAGGCCTCATGTGTTTTGAATGCTTGGTCCCCAGCTGAAGGCCATCTGGGAGGGTTGTGGAGCCTTGCTGGAGGAGGTGTGTCACTGGGGCGTGACTAGCCCATTCAGATCACCTCCTTCCAACTGATGTGGAAAAGTGACCCAGGTTCCCAGAACTGTAAGATGAAGACTGGAGAGATGACTCAGAGGTTAAGGCTCTTGCAACGTCTAACAACCCAGGTTCGATTCTCCAGTGCCCACAAAAAGCCAGATGCATGAAGTGAACATTTATCTGAAGTTCATTTGCAGGGGGTGGAGGACCTGGCATGCCCATTCTCTCTCTCTCTCTCTCTCTCTCTCTCTCTCTCTCTCTCTCTCTCTCTCCTTGCAAATAAATAAATATTCTTTTTAAAAATAAATCCTTTCTTCCCATAAGCTGCTTTTGTTGGACTGTTTTATCCCAGGCAGGAGAAGGTAACAGCTACAGGAAGAGGGGAAGGAGCGGGCAGGAGTCGGACCTCTGGAGAAGCTGGGGCACAGAGCGGGACCCACGCAAGAAGACAGGACCTTCTTTTCATTCCTGTACTTGCCAGTCGTGTCTTTGGGAAGCAACTCCACGCCTCATGCACCCAAAGGGCTTGCATGTGATCTCTATCACGGAGAGTTCAGGAGCACTGTGCTCCCTCACAGGGTAGCACCGAAAGTCACAGGGACTTGGGTACACTGATGGCCAGGGGGACTGTGTGGCACATTGTGTCCACGGAGATCCAGTAAGGAGGAGGACTTTGTTCAGGGAGGATGCTGCCATGTATCAGACAAGCCTTGAAAGCTGGGTCTGCTTAACTGTTTTGGGGGGGTGATGAGTGTATGGTGTATGCATATGTATGTGCAGATGTGTGCGCTCGGTACACACAAGTGTGAAGTCCAGAGGAGAACATAAGGTATCCTCCCTCCAGCCCTTTCTGCCTGATTTCCTTGAGACGGAGTCTCTTCCTGAACGTGGAACCCCCTGTTTTTCAGCTGGACTGGCTGATCAGTGGGACCCAGGGATACTCCTGTCTCCACCCCCTCCCTCAGTATTGGAGTTACTATGCCTAGCTTTTTACATGGGTGCTGGGATTGAAGTCGGGCCCTGAGGCTTGTATAGCAAACGCTCTTACGGAACAAGCTCCCCAGGCTCGGGTTCACTTTTTATGTCCTCGGGGAAGAGCAAGGGAGAGAGGGAGGTAAGGAGGGAGGGAGGGAAGGAGGAAGAGGAGGATAACACTCTGTGGTCATCACCAGTGTTCTCATATATAAATGGAAAAGCAGGAATGAGAGAAAGCGATAAGAAGGAGGGTCCAGGGTGGAGAGAGATGGCTCAGCAGTTTAAGGCATTTGCTTGCAAAGCCTGACGGCCCAGGCTCAATTTGCCAGTACCCAGTTAAAGCCAGACACACAAATTGGCACGTGTCTGGAATTTGCTGTGGCAAGAAACCCTGGTATGCCCACTCATCTCTCCTCTCTCCCTCTCTCTCTCTCTCTCTCTCTCTCTCTCTCTCTCTCTCTCTCTCTCTGCTTGAAAATAAACAAAACATATCTTGAAAAGGAGGTTCCCTTTGGACCATCTTTTCTGCCTTCCTGGCTACTTTCAGTCGACCTCAACCTTTGGAAGCATCTTGGAAATACAAACCAATTTCCACCTCAAATTAGCAAATAATATTGATTTAATTGAGGTTTGTGCAGAAATGGAGATGTGAGCTAGACTGCATCAAAAAGCTTTCTTTTTAAAACTCTTCTTCAAACGTCTCCGTTCTGATCTCCCCCCACACACACACACACACACAACCTTCTCTGCCCTTTCTAGGCTGGTCCTGCACTACCCCAGAATTAGCCTTTGTTTTACAAACACACCTCTGGAATGGTGGCCTGGGTTAACAGGGAAGTCATACACTGCAGAAATATGCTAACCAGAAGAGACCTGTTAACATTTCTACTACATGTTACTGTTTCCTCCAGGTTTATTAGCAGCCCGTGTAAGAGAGAGAGAGAGAGAGAGAGAGAGAGAGAGAGAGAGAGAGAGAGAGAGAGAGAGAGAGAGAATATGATAAATCATATAATTCTCAATTTCATAGAAAAGAAAGGAAGTCACAGGAAATCCCATTTCCTGAAACCTAACCCTAAATTTAATTTCTCAGACGGGTATTTATACTGGGAAGTAAGTGCTATAAAGGTTAATGTCTTCGAGGATTTATAGACAGTGCAAATCTCCCAGATGTCTACGTTAAGAGCTCTGCTTATTTCCTTCTGGGCTCTCACAATTTGTAACTGATGACGTTTTGCTTCTGCTCTGGTGTTCATAAATGCCTCCCCTGGGATGCAAGTCAAGTCCACGAGGGCAGAGACCACTGCATCTTGGTCCTCCCACAAGTCGAAAGGGAGGCCCTCAGCTGTCTCTTGGATGTAAAGGCCACTGGGATAGACCAAACACCATGGTCATATGTTGACACTGGCGACCTAATAATTGACGATACAGAATATTTATAATTGGTAACTTGAGTTAACTTTACATTACTGTAGCAAAGAGGTCTCAACATATACACATACACACAATGCCCAGAGAAGACTGTTTTGACCAAGGAAAGCAATATTTGTGTTATAGGTGCTGGTTTGAATGAAGTGCCTACCCCAAGAGCCTCACAGGTTTTTGGATACACGGTCCCCAGCTGGTGGCAATTTGGGAAAGTTGTGGAGCCTTGCTGGGGGAGGTGGCTCACTGGGTGCTGATGTAGAGGCTTAGTCCAGCCCCGCTGAGTGTTCAGGAATAATTCAGACTTTCATGCGGTGACATGATGTGACCCAGGCTTCCTGCTCAGGCCTGCCATGTTTCCCCTGACACCACAAAATGTGCCCTTGAAACCATAAGCTGAAATCAACCCATTCCTCCCATAGGCTGCCTCTGGTCAGGTGTTTTGTCCCAGCAAAGAGAAGGTGACCACTACATTTCATTTTTGATATATATTTTTTCTCCTACCATTCTTTTCCCCATTTTCCTGGAAAGGTGTTTAACTTAACTGCCTCACACAGGCAT
Organism: Zapus hudsonius; assembly: GCA_004024765.1. Taxonomy (NCBI): domain Eukaryota; kingdom Metazoa; phylum Chordata; class Mammalia; order Rodentia; family Dipodidae; genus Zapus; species Zapus hudsonius. The sequence continues at coordinate 37,370 of PVHP010009136.1, forward strand.
TGGCAGGGATGAAGGGATGAAACCACATCAAAGATAAAATGCAATCTAGGCCCAGTCTTTCAAATATCAGAAGCTCATCTTTCAGGTTTATATTCGACCCGTGATATTTAGTTATGAATTAATAATCCTCAGCAGCAAAAGTAAGATTTCAGGAAGGTCTCTGAAAAAGCGAGTTTCCGTGAGCTCTCTAGAGTTTAAATCTTTCTGATCTCTGGTTAAACATTTCATACCCATTCATCATTGCATTCGACACTTTTCTTACTAGGCTATGTCAAGAGTAATATTCATCTTCATGACAGAAGCTTCTGGAAAATTTGGCTGACAGATCTGTGACTTTGACATTGCTGGATAAATACCCCTGAAGGAGTTTTTGCCCACGCATTTTAGTATATCCTTTCCTCAGTAACCAGAAAATATTTGCATGATTTCATTTTCAGAGGAAATGAGGCTCATATCATGATTGAAGAAATGACAATAAAAGCTAACAGTTGAGCCAACATTAAACAACACACCTCTTCCTTCCTCTTTAAAATATGTACTTTTAAAAAGATGAACAATGTTTACTGGTTAGATTTTCTTCCTAGATATTTTATGATGTTGAAATGACTAAATTTATCATGAAAATATTTTGTCAAAGTCCCCAAGAGACTTGGCAGGCCCTGAGCTACTGAAACACAATGATTAGCAATTATTGTTATTTCTTGCAGTTGAGGTCATAGAGTATCTAGAAATAAGGTCCGACCCGAGCTCCTGCACGACACATTTAGTAATTTGCTATGATAAGAAAGCTGTTGAAACACCTTTGACAAAAAATGTTAAGCAATAGTAAGGGATCGAACATAAAAACAGGGGTTCAAGTTCTCATCCTGTGTAAACGGACACGGTGCAGCCTACATGCCGACACAGGCTGGGGAAAAGGAGACGCACCAAACCTGTGTTGTTTTCAGTCACCAACTCTGCCAAGCTTTCTGGGATCAGTTTACCCACCCGTTATTTCTCTCCAGAGCCCACGACTTCTTTCCTGTTCTGGATCAATCTTTATGGACTACTGTGCTGTCTGCCATTCTGTTAAGGACTTAACATATCAATTTACTTAATACCCTTGAAAACCAGTAAGATAAGTGTGCCCTAGCTTATAGCTGAGGAGATGTGGGTGCATTGCAGTTTATATCCCATTGTGTATGAGGTCTGTTTCTCTGTTATTTCTGTTACTCTGCATGTTGCTGTGACTGAATACCCCACGAGAAGCAGCTTCAGGTAGGAAAGGGTTTATTTCTTACAGCTGCAGAGGATATAGTTCATCACATAAGGTATGGTGTCAGGAGCAGGAGGTGGCTGGTCACATTGTATACACAGCCAGGAAGGAGAGAGAGAGAGAGAGAGAGAGAGAGAGAGAGAGAGAGAGAGCAGGAAATGGGGCTTCATCACTGTGATGGTTAGGTTTTGTTGTCAACTTGATCTTTTTAGTTATCTTGGGAGGGTCTCTGAGGATGTTCATAGGAAGGCAGCCCTCTCAGTAGGGGTTGGGATGTAAGGAGCTCAGAGAAGCTAGAAATGAACATCCCTTCCTGGGAGGGCAGTGCAGGAAGGAAATTCCAGAGACTCAGGATGACAAGTCTTGGATAGGGCTTCAAGACCATACTCTAAGGCTACATTAAGGGGGAGAAAATCTCCTCACGCCCCCTCTCTCTCCCTGCTGGCCTCCTTGCCTGCCTGGCTGTTAGTGCTTGTCTTGCATCTCTTCATCAGCATTGGAAGGAAGCTTCCTTAGCCTTCCAGCCTGGACTGAAGACCAGTGGTTCCCCAGGGAGCCTCCAGGCCTTCAGAGCTATATGGGGACTGCTGAGGCTTCCAACCACATGGACTGAGCAGCTACCGGTTCTCTGACTCTCAGGCTTGCAGACTGCTATTGTGGAACTGCCGTGAGCTAATCCAAAAACCCTCCTTTTTGTTTACTACAGTTCGTTCTGTTGATTCTGTTATTCCAGAGAACCTTGACTAATACAATCATAAACCCCCAGGTCCATCCCCAGTGACCTTCTTCCTCCATCAAGGCTCCACCTAAAGGTCCCACAACCTTCCCAAACAGCACCACCACCTGGGGACCAAGCACTTAAACACATACACCTATGAGTGACATTTCACATTCAATCCACAAAACCTGTCTCCTGTTTTGAGTTCTTCAAGACTATGTTTTAGTTAGTTAGATGGTTTTGTTTTCAGGCCATCCACTTTGCCTTTATTCAACTTACCTCTATGGTCCTCGGCTCCTACTGTGAGCCAGAGGCCTCTTCCCCACTGGACCCCCATCACCACTGATTCTAGGTCCTAACTCTCAACATCAGATATGCCTGAAGCTACATGTCTTGTAAGTAACAAACATTCCCACAACTGGGAGAAATTTGTCAGATAAAATAGTCTCTTCAGGAACCTGCTAGTGTCTCAGTTCTGGACAGACTGATGAGAAGATGTTTCACATTACCTCCAAAGAAAGTTCACAATGTCATTAAGGCAGGGCTCAGGGACACCCCCAACTACATTATTAATGAGTGACAGCTTCACACAATGCTGTATGCAAGAGGCAGTACGCTATTTTGACAAAGAGCCAGACTTCAGTGGCCTTCCTTGATTGGCTATGGAGACCTAAAACAGAACACAAGCAGGGGACGTATGAAAGGAAGATAGCTGGAGAGATGACTCGGTAACAAGCGTTTGCCTTGCCAGCACGGGGATCTGAGTTTAAGCCCTAGAAACCACGGGCAAAAAGTCAGATGTGGTCATGTGTTTAGAGTCCCAGAACTGGGAGGGAGGATATAAGCACATCCCTGGGGCTCACTGGGCAGCCATCTTAGCCTACTTGGAAAGTTCCAGATTAATGAGAGACCTTGTCTCCAGAAACCATGGATAGTGCCTGAGGTTGTCTTCTGGACACCACACACACACACACACACACACACACACACACACATGCTCACGCGTGTGGGCATGCACACTTGTGAACATGAAAACACACCTCGACATCCAACCACAGAATGAAAGGGAGAAAGAGCTTAATAGATGTCAAATAGTAAAACAGTTAGTCATATTAAAAACAGGCAGCAGATAGCTCATCAACAAACCTAACTGTGAAAAGGAAGATGTAATAAACAAAGAGAGGGAGAGAGAGAGAGAGAGAGAGAGAGAGAGAGAGAGAGAGAGAGAGAGAGAGAGAGAGAGAGAAGCCCCCATGGAGTGTAACAATACTTTTGTATAAAATGTAAGATCAGGTTGAGATGGTTGAGTGGATCAAGCGCTGGCAGCTAAAGCCTGAATATCCACATTCAATCCCCAGATCCCACACCCATAGCTGGAAGCTGGGTGGTGGGCTTCTGTAATCCCAGCACACGGATGATGCTAAGATGGACGGCAGAGAAGGAGAATTTCCCCAAAGCTCTGGGCAAAGAACAGCAGAGCTCTGGCCAATGGATCCTCTTGTCTCTGCATCCTCGGCACCAGGTTCCAGATATGCACCACCACAGGGCATTTTACATGGGGGTCTAGGGATTGAACTCAGGTCCTCATGCTTGGGAGGCGAGCACTTTTCCCTCTGAGCCATCCTTGGTTCTCTAATTTCTGCCTCCCTGTGCTTCCAAATCCCCAGCAGCTGGCATTCGCTGTGTTTTAAACCGATGCAGAAAAATCCTTTTCACCACCGGCTTTAGTTTTCATCACTGAAATAGCACATGGATGGTAATTAGAAGTGACAAAGTATTTATGTGGTGGCTGTGTTCGTTTGAAGACATTATCAATTACCGATTTACTTGCCATTGAAAAGCTACCTATTAAGTGTCATGCAATCAAGCTGCCTGCATTCTCCTGCTGAATGTGTGAGAAGACTGTCCATTCGACCATATACGGCAAGCCAGGTGCTGAGCTTTAATTAAGAAGCGCTGCAAATCCTAGGAGGAAAAAAAAATCATTTAAAATCTATGCTGAGTGCTTCGCCAAGTTCCGCTGTATTAAGAACGTGAGGGCTTTGGCATTCCACAGCTCTCTTTGAAAAATATTTTATTTACTGATTTATTAGAGAGAGAGAGAGACAGAGAGACAAAATGAGTATGGGTTTGCCAGGGCTTTTCAGCAACTGCAAACAAAATCCAGACACACGCACCACTTAGTGCATCAGGCTTTTATGTGGGCGCTGGGGACTCGAACCTGGACTGTCTGGCTTTTCAAACAAGTGCTTTAAGTACTAAGCCATCTCCACAGCCCGTGAGTTTACTGTTTTTACATATAAGTTACCACTCACGTACAGTGATTTCCCCCTTACCGTGATCTCTAAGACATCCTGTTACCAATCTGCACAAAGCCAGCCTTGTGACAAAATTCTGGGAAGACTGTTTATGCCCACACAAACAAACATATGGCATTGAGGAATTATCATCCTATGTGGGACATCTTATCCACAGTTATTTTTACAGAATGAGACAGACAGGATGCTTTCAACCAGGGAGGGTCTGATGGCTATTCTCAGCTGCCAACTTAATAGGATTTAAAATCACCAAGGGGCTGGAGAGATGGCCCAGTGGTTAAAGGTGCTTGCTTGCAAAGCCTGATGACCCAGGTTCGATTCCCGAGTACTCATGTAAAGCCAGATGCACAAAGTGGTGCATGCCTCTGGAGTTCATTTACCGTGGCAGGAAGCCCCACTCTCAGTGAGGGATGGGCTGGGGCTCTGGACTAGATAAAGAGGAGAGAGCTGGCTGAGAAGCAGCCTTCCTCTCTCTCCACTTCCTGTGGACTGAATGTGACCAGCTGCCTCATGCTCCTGTCTCCATGACAGATGTGTCCCCTCCAACTGTAAGCTGAAATAAACCTGTCCTCCCTTAAGCTGCTTCTTATCGGGCATCATCACAGCAATGACAGGAAAAGGAATGACCACACAGGGGCCATAACTCACCTGGCATGGCCTCAGTGCCATGACTGAATGATGCCAGATGAATCAGACCATGGTGACAGACACCAGCTATACTTCGTAATGATGGTGCCTGGGGTCCACAGCCACCCACTGATAACTTTAATTTCTCAAACTGCCTGTCTGGTGACATTATACTGACACCCTTACTTATCCAGGCCAAAGGAAACGTACGGTATTATAAAATGCACCCATGACAGCTTGTCTGTATTTCTCGTTTTACATCTGGGGGCTATTGTAGTCATTGCACACCTCGCAAGCGCATTACAGAGCACCTCGGGGCTCAATTCAAAGCTATCTTTTGGGACTGGAGAGATGGCTCAGCGGTTAAGGTACTTGGCTGCAAAGCCTAATGACCCTGGCTAGATTCCCAGGCACTCATGCAAAGCCAGACGCACAAAGTGGTGCATGCATCTGGAGCTCTCTGTAGAAAACAGGAAGCCCTGACATGCCCGTGCTGTCTCTCTTCTCTCTGCCTCATTCTGCTCGCAAATAAGCTTTATTGTTTAAAGCCATCTTTTAGGACCTACCCTCTCTAGTATGAACGTGGAACCAAGCTTGGCTCTACAGTAGTACCTGGAGAACTAAAGTCAGTACTTGTAACTACCTCCCAGGAATCATGCTAAGTGAAGGTTAGAACTTTTTTTTGTAACAATGGTAGGTTGATTTGGGGGGTCCATGAGGATATTAACCCTGCCAAGGTCTTTGGACATACACTGCGTGTGTGCTTCAGACTCTGGTGAGTATAAACACCTCTGTGTACTCATGAACTCCAGAACGTGAGATTACCATCATTGCCACCGTGGGGAGAGTCCCTTGAGGCCCATCCATCCCTGAGGGTTTCTAGACAGTGAAGGGGAGCGGGGAGGGTCACACGAGCCTTTGTGGGGGATCTGCAGGCAGTCGATGGTTGCTGATAGAGGGAGAGACATTGTCCTCAGTGGTCTAACCACTCGTAAGCTGTCCATGGTCCTGTCAAGAACCCCTCAGCCGGGCTGGAGAGATGGCTCAGCGGTTAAGGCACTTGCCTCCAGTGCCTAAGGCCCCGGGTTCAATTCCCCAGGTCCCACATAAGCCAGACCTACAAGGTGGTAGCCCTGGTGCATATTCTCTCTCTCTCTCTCTCTCTCTGCTTGAAAATGAATAAATAAAATATTTAAAAAAAAAAAAAGAACCCCTCAGCCATGCTCCTATAAGCAACCCTAAAACTCATTGGGGTGAACAAAAGAAAAGGAAGAAAGAGAAAGGAAGGGAAGGACAAAAAGAAAAGGCAAGAAAAGAAGAAAACAGACAAGACGGTGAAGGGGACTGGTTGGGAAGAGGAGGGGATGGGCAGGAGGGAGTGAATACTAGAAGGTTATGGGTGAATATGAACGACAACAACAAATATATATATGAAAATGTCATAATGAAATTCATTATGCATGATTAACATATGCTAATATATTTTTTTAAATTAAATTCCTGGGCAAATTCATAGGAGGGAAAATCTGGACGTAACCCTGGAGGCGATGACCAGCACAGGAGTGTGGAAGACAGAGGGAATCTTAAAACAGCACCAGTGAAGAGGCCAGGGACAAAGGAGGGAAGAAAAACGGCGACTGGGAAACTGACTCGCCTGGAGGTTTATAGATTTCCTTCTTTTCATCTTCATGTTTCCTGCAGATCTCCATTTCACAATACTAGCTTCATCTCACTCATCCTGTTAACCAAAAGTCTTCGTGCTGACTTTTAGCAGAAACAGTCCATGGAAGCCGTCAGCCAGGGAGAGGGAGCCCCACCCTGGATCTGTGTGGTCAGGACATACAGAAGCCCAGGAGCAGAAAGAAAGACAACATATCAGCCGTGTCAACAAGGATGTCTTTACCCAGGAGGTGGGGACAATCCCATCCCCCACTGCGGCAGTGAGACCAGCTCTCAGTGTGCTGAGCTGGAGCTGACTGAGGGAAGCCCTCTCTCTTCTCCCTGTCCTTGCCTGAGTCTCTTCCCTGTTGACACCTTCAGCGATGTCCCCTGTGAATATACTCCTTAGGAGATGGAGGGAGGGGAGGAAGTACTTTTCTTACTTATTATCCACTTTGAACAAATAAACTGATCGGATAGGGTACTGTAATCCCAGCACTCAGGAGGCTGAGGCAGGAGAATGGATAGAGTTTTCAAGGCTCGCCTGGGCTACACAGACAGACCCTATCCCCAAAATAAATAAATAAATAAAATAAAATATTCTTATGACTGAAGGAAAAATTTTAAAGTATTAAAGAGGAAACAAGGTATCCAGAAGAAACATTTTCAGTATTCAGAAATATTCCCTTTAGATCTGTGTGTATATGTGTATTTGTGTGTGTGCGCGCGTGTGTGTGCACTTGTATGTACCCTTGTAGCACCCCACGTGTTCCCCTGTGGGGGGCGCTGCAGAGGCCAGAGCAGACCGTCCAGTGGTCCTGGTCATGGGTCTTCTGCAGCGTCTCATCTCTGGCCAGAGTCTCTCACTGAGACACAGCTTGCTAACTTGCTGTTTTATGCGAGCCTGGGGGAGTCCCTGGTCTCTGCTCCCCTTTGTGGGACTGGGGTTAAAGGTGCAGGGGCCATGGGCAGCTATTGATGTGGGTTCTGGAGACATAAACTTGGCAAGGGGTTCTCAGGTCCCCTCGGGCCCTCATGCTTGAGCAGGAAGTGTACTTTACCCTGGAGCCATCGTTCCAGCCCCCCTTGAACACCCGCTACACATTCTCAACTCATTCACTTTATTGGTCTTTTATTGACTTTGAAGATGGTAAAATGGTGTAATAGGCTTAAGTCAGTTACACCAGAGATACCCTCAAGTCCTGCAGGGATGCGTTGTTCTTTTTTCTGGCCAGAAGGAGATTAGATAGATAGATAGATAGATAGATAGATAGATAGATAGATAGATAGAGAGAGATAGAGAGAGAGATAGACAGACAGACAGACAGACAGACAGACAGACAGACAGACAGACAGATAGATATTGGTTTTTCAAAGTAGGGCTTTGCTCTAGCCCAGGCTGACCTGGAATTCACTATGTAGTCTTAGACTGTCCTCGAACTCATGGCGATCCTCCTACCTCTGCCTCCCAAGTGCTGGGACTAAAGGCACATGTCACCACACCCCCCCTTACCTTGGAGTCTCGATTTGCTGACCCTGTGAGAAGAAAGGCTCATTTTCTCATTTCAAGAAAGCAAAGTGGAAGAAGGAAAAAAATATGACTGGCAGGTTAGCAGCTGTCTAAGGATGAACAGAACATGTTCTTCTGTCAGGAAACCTTAAGAAAGAAAATTCAAAGCAAAATGTCATAAGATCACACAGCTGGTTGGGAGTGGTGGTGCTCGTCTTTGATCCCAGCACTTAGGAAGCAGAGGTAGGAGGATTGCTGTGAGTTCAAGGCCAGCCTGAGACTACATAATGAATTCCAGGTCAGCCTGGGCTACAGCAGGACTCTACCTCAAAAAAGAAAAAGAAAATCACATATCTGATTGGGATATGATAGTTTGAAAAGTACATTTCTTTGGGGGGCAGGGGAGCTTTTGGTGGGGGGCAGCCACAGGAGGATCCTTGGGGATCACTGGCTACTATTCTAACCAAATTGGTGAGTTTAAGATGCAGCGAGAGACCTTTTCAAAAAATAATGTGGAAAGTGAATGAAGACACTGGAAGTTGGCCTCTGACCTCCACATTCATGCTCACACATGTCCACCTATGCACATGCACATACATATGGACATGTCACATGGTACACTGAGGCCCCCAAAACATTATAGGCCATTGCCAAGGCTCTTGGTTGCCCACCAGAATGAAATGGTAAGACCCTATCACTGAAGACCACATATGCGTGGGCTGCAGGTCACTGAGAAATCAAGCTGGAGCTGAGCTGGAAACCTCCTCCCTGTTAACCAGCTGACAGAAAGCTGGAAAAAGCTCTGGCCACATGCAGCCCTATGGGAGACAGAAGTCATCAATGGGGATGAACAACAGTGGACCTTGCAAACCTTAAGACTGGCCAGCCAGGCTAAATGTGCCAACTGGGGCAACCGTGGCACATCTGTTATGGGGGAAACAACCACTCTCTAATTGGACTGGAGGCGAGCTCCATGGAAGGGAATACCATACCATTGAATACCATTGCTTTGTGTGGGTGCTGGGGATCCAAACAGAAGTCGGAGGGCAAGCACCTGTAACCACTGAGCCATCTCCCTAGCCTCCAGTGTTATGAATTCTAAAAGTGACTCATAACTAGAAATTACTACATTTAAATCATAGTGTTTCACTCATATGGGTGCTATATTCACCCAATAAAAAAGGCTAAGTTAATATGCAAATAATCTCATGCTGAGAAATATGAAAGGACTTAGAAAATTCAGATCTTCAGTAGACTCTGAGGAAGAACCAAACTGCCAAAAAATTACCACCTCAGAGAAGAAGCCAGCGTGGTTTATAATTATTGCTCTTGAAAGAGGAAATTCCAGGGTGAATATCTGTATTTATTCCAAACTGTCTTTGTGAGTCATTAATTCTCGCTTGCGTGAATATGGGATACTATAAAAAGTAATTGAAGTCTAGCGGATCGCCAACTTTTTTTCAAACAGAATAATGCAGATACAATACTGTGCTTTAATGTCAGAAAGGCTCTGGGATAGCTGTCATTTATATTTTTCCCGGCATTTTCTTTCTCAAGGAAGTAGTGAAAGCATCAATGCTAGAGGTAGAAATCGTGCATTTATTACAATTCCTTAACCAGTGTCCTGGTCAGCAGAATATATACGAGTCATTCATAGGTATGATGGATACACAGTAGCTAAACCTCTGACCTGGTTTGACCTACAACCACGAGTCCCATTCATGCGGCCAGTAAGGGATGAGTGAAAATTTCATTCAAACTTATCATGCTATTGCAGATGTCCTTGGGACTTTGAGGGAGCAAGTGTCTTTCATGCAAATAAAACCAACGCTTTTTGAATCTCTCCAAAGGAATCTTGAATATCTTTCCACTTGACTTTCTATTTGAATTGTCTTACTTACATGGGGGGTGTATATTCATTCATATTCTCCAGTATACACTTATACAAGGATTGCAGAGGCACCCACACACCAGCACAAAGTTATCGTAAGACACATCTAGAAAGATCCTGCCTCTTACCTCTCTTTCTATTGAGAAAACAATGGTAGTGACAGTTACAATAACAATAGCAGTTATTATGCTAAATACCAACTATCACTGCAGGTAGGTTACATATATCATCTGCCCTCCAAGCACCCAGCCAGAGCTAAGATTACAGAGCTTGTTTAAGTGCACATCTTGGAACGGCTGTGGACATTAGCCAAGGATTACTATCTGGTTTCTGGCTCTTAACCCATGTCATGGTCATTGGATGTTTTCAAATGCACAGTAATTTACCCCTTCTCTGCCTTCAATATCATATGTAACCTTGGTAAACTCCAGGTGCTGTCTGTCCCCTGACACCCAGAGCCCCTAACTGCTGTAGAGGACCTACTCAGCCACAGGGAACACTCTCTTGATGGACAAGACAGAGCCCTTTAGAAAGGCTAGCTTTGAAGAACCAGAGACAATTATAAAGCATGCTGGGTGGACCTATCCTGAAATCTTGGAATTGGCCAGTCACCTGCTGACCTGGACTGCAGGGGAGGAATGACATCACCCACACGACATTGTTTCTGTTCTTCCTTTCAGCCAAGATGAGAGAGACTGAAGCATCCAGCCAATGAACGCACCCTTCATTCCTCTCAAAACTATTAAATACCTCTGTCAAAATGGTCCCCAAATGCTTATTCTTGCCAAGATTCTCTACCCTGTTATAATGATTAACTGAATATATAATATATATTCTATAAGTGTACATAGCAAGTGAAAATTATAAAATAACTTTCAAGTTTCAAAAATTATTTCCATCTTGGCACAGTGTTATACACCTGGAATCCCAGTACCCACAAGACTGAGGCCGACAGATCCCAACTTTGAGATCAGCTTAGGCTACACAGCCATACTTTGTCTCAAATAACAACAAAGCTCCATGGTAGAACACCTGCCCAACATGCACAAAGAGCTGGGATCCATCCCCAGCTCGGGAAAAAAAAAATAAGTCATTTCCCATAAAAAATAACAGCAAATTTCTCCTGCAGTCTATGGCATACACCCAAAGCAAGCAGTTTCAGGGGCATTTCTTGGAATTCCAAAGGCCAGAGCTCTTTGGCAAGATATTTGACCTGCAGGCCGACCCACTCTGAAGCCATGATTTCCTAAGAGACCCTGTGCTGGGCTTCAGAGTGAGTCAGCCAGTAGTGAACACCTAAACAAGAATATGCCATGGACCATAGTTGAACTGCATTCAGTTCAGAGCAGGCAACCAAGACCATGCATGGGCAGATGTTAGGTGTCTGCCTGCAGCAGCCAGATAACAAATAAAAGGTTTTGGGGGGACAGAGACGTCTTCTCGTCTCACTTTTATTTAGTTCCTGGAAGAAAACTGAATGGTGAATAGGTCAGCATAATAACTGTTGTAGTCAGCTTCCCGTGGCTGGGATGAATATTCAAACCAGGCACAGTTTAGGGGAGGAAGGGGTTTATTTCAAGCTTACAGATCCACGGGGAAGTTCCATTAATGGTGGAAGAAACTGCTTCTATACATCCAAGCAGAAAGAAATAACCAAATGCAGTAAAAACCAAAAGCAGCGAGCAAAAACTAGAAAGCAAGGAGCAGGGACCCAGGCAGAGCTCAAACCTCTTACACCTTAGGTCTGGGACCCCAGGATCCACCCCCAGTGACACTTCCTCCAGCCAGGGGGCTGGAGATCCAAGTTACAAGCTTTAATAAAGCATCAGAGTCTACTGGGGCATATGTTCAACCTACCACCATAACTCTTCTAAGAAGTAGCCACAGTACACCAGATTACTGTCTCCTGGTTCACAACTCACACTAGCAAGTTTCTGTTTGTTCTAGTATCATGTCCTCACCCAGGGATGTCCACCTGCAGCCTGACGGCCACATGCACCCCAGGATAGCTAAGAATGTGACCTGTGGTAGTTTTAAATAAATGTCCCCCAAAAGAATCAAAGGTTTATCATAATTGTGAATTGTCTCCTCCTCTCTGGGGCAGGAGGAAGTGTCACTTTGGCCTGGCCTCCTGGGGTCTTGCCCCTGAGGTATTTCTAAATTGGATGCAAAATACTAGGGATAGATATGCAAAAGAAAGCTGGAACTCCAGGTCTGGCAGTTCTGCATTTTGTGAATTACAGTGACAATGTGCTTGCTTGCTTGAGGTGCTGATGGTGGGTTTTCTCTCTCTGCTTGCTTCTGTAAAAGGGAGTCACCCTTTTTCCTTAACTTCTCCTGTGTCTGTTACTTCAATACTTTCCTCCCCAAAATTTTGCCTGGTTTGGAGATTCATCCCAGCGGCATGTGACTGACTACGACATGACCCAACACATTTGTAGATGTTGCAATGTTTCAAAGTTGGACTCAACAACATTCCTGCCTCAGCCTCCTTGTTATATTAACAATTGTTATACATGAAGTTAATGTAAATTGATCATAATCCCCTCCCAATACCTTCTTGTGTCCCCCACCATGCCTACCCAACTCCCTTCATTGAACTTCCCAACATGTCCAGACTGATTTCAAAATCATGGCGATGCTCCTGCCTCCGTGACCTGAGTGCTGGAATTATAGGTGTGAGCCACCATGCCTGGATAGAAATACGTGTATTTACTGAATGTAAAGTAAAGTGCTTGCAGGAAAGAAAACGCTGCATACTCCTGAACCACTTAAACCCCTCACACTGCTAAAAATACTTAGCAAACAGTGAACAAAGAAAAGAAGGTTGTTGGCTTTTCTCTTTTCCTGAAGTAAAACACACAGAATGGAATCCAAGTTACCCATGGAAGTAATTAGAAGCTGAGGACTAATCAAGGGAAAGAAAGGTAATGAGGATGAAAATAAATATTTTGCCATCTCATAGGCACCAGCTGGGCCTCTTGAGCGAAAAGTCGGGCATTGAAACAAGAAAGGGATTTCAATGAACAGCTAAAGAAAACAACGCAAAACACTGAGAGATGCCTGCACCACACACTCCCCCATCCAGGCAATGGAAGGCAGCTGCTGATTTTAACTCAGTCCTAACACTAAGGGTTGGAACTGCCTCATGCAATCCTTCTGCACCACTTTTGACCTCAAAACCCCCAATAACAGGTCTTTGAACCTGACCTGACTCAAGCTCTTCCCTGCAAGCCTTTACTATTTTTATACGCTATTTTCCAAAAATCTTCCTTTACATTTTCCTCCTAATACTCAAAGGTTTGAACCTTGATCAATTTCTCCCAGGTGACCTCATAGATTTCACTCTGGGATGAGATCTTGCTGTTTCTGGAGCTTCCTTAAAAATGCCACCAAAGTCTCTCCCCACAGTACAAGTGGTTGTCCACACCCCAGGTCTCTGCTTGATCAGTTTCCTCCTGGAAATAACAGGCTTTCTTCACTACATGAGGCAGTTCCCAATGACTGATGCCCCCCTTGCTCCTACAGGTCACTCCAGCCTTCATGGACACCCTCTTAGTTACCAGAAACTTCCATCTTTTCTGGGAGCACAAAGACCACCCATTAACCAGCCCACAGGCCCAGCCTACGCAGGTCCTTTCCAAGGCAACTTGTTATTTCTTGTGTGGACCTTTGCAACTTATGGTCAACTTTTCTACTTAGATCACCACCATATGTCTCCACTCTAAAGGGGCTTTCTTGTACTTCAATATTTTTTTATGAAAAGATGCACTATACGAAAGTCTGATAGGGAGGCTACTAAAAATAGAAAATAGGGAATCCAGAAAGGTCTATATCTGTTAACCTATACTGTTCTAACTCTCCAATGGAGATTGTGTTTGTATTTTTCAGGATATAGCGAGTGAGCTGTGGCCCATATAACCCTACCTCCCGACAGCAGGCCAAAAGATGAGACCATG
>PVHP010009137.1:0-51213 GCA_004024765.1 Zapus hudsonius
AAAAAAAAAAAAAAAAGAAAGAAATAAAGAAAAGAAGAAGAAAAAGAAAATGTTAGACATGACAAAGTTAGATGATACACTGGAGTCAACATGAGGGAGAGGAAGAATCAAGACCAGAGCCTGGTGGAAGCTAAAATGTCAGCTACCCTGGAAGCAAAGACAGGAGAACCCTGGCCTGGACAACTAATTGAGACCTGACTCAAAATAACATAATGATAATGATAAGGGACTACATATGCAGCTCAGTCAGGGAGCACCTTAAGTGGTGAGGTACTTGCCCACATGTAAGGCCAAGGTTCAATCTCCACCACACACACAAAAAAAAATCAAGTATACCAACTCCCTTATCTCGTGGTCTGTTTGCTTCAGAGGAATTCTCAAATGTTTAAAGCATGAACACTTGGCCAAATTCAGGAAGAGGGGACAATGATCTCAGAGAGCTATAGATACTCATCCTGGGTCAACTGTATAGCTTCTGAGATTTTAAAGTCTTGGGCTGGAGAGATGGCTTAGCAGTTAAGGCCTACAAAGCCTGATGACCTAGGTTCAATTCCCCAGTACCCATGTAAAGCCAGATATACAAAGTGGCACATGTATCTGGAGTTCATTTGCAATGCCTGGTGGCCCTAACATGGCCATATGCCCCCTCCCTCTGTCTCTCTCCCCTTGCAAATAAATAAAACCATTTAAAAACTTAGGTACCATTTACTGAGCAACTTCTGTATGCTTACCTTGCTCAGTTGGTTTAGAGCTGTGATCACATTTAATTGGACAATAACCCTGATTTGGAGTCATTTCCCTTCTTCCTATTTTATAGCTGAGGATACATTCACTGCTCACAGATGTGAGGCACTCAGTCCAGTTAGTCTGAGGTGAACAAAGGCCGAAAGTTTATTGTTTTTATGCTGCACCAGAAAACAGAGTGGTACACGGTCCATGTGAAAGGAAGAGACTCAGTTCCCATCTGGAAATAGTTTCTTTTAAGAGCTATTTATATATTACCAGGCTTCCTATTCTCAAAAGGAAGACGAGAGAACAATGGTGAAAATGGACACAATGGGTCGGGGTGGGTACTCTTGGCAATAAACACGTTCTGAAGCCTTCCCTCAAAGTGGTTAATCCTGCCAAGGAAAGAAACTTCCCTGTCTTCATTAATTATTGTCAGACGCCTAGTGTAGCAACAGTTCTGTTCCCATGGCAATATGTACATTTCTGTCCTGTGTCATTTCTGAGAGAGTCTAACTGCCAATCAATGGAGACACAGATCACTATCAGCCTCACTGGACTCAGGTCTGTGGGGGTTTTGCAGGCAGGCAATGCCTGAGGAAATGCTTACTTTCATTGACTCTCCTTTAAATCTCTCTAACAAGAATCCTTTCCCCTCACACATCACTGTTTTTTTTTAAAAGTACTTTTCCTGGTTCTTTTTTCCCAACACCCTTTTCCTGCCCCAAATCTTTACTAAGTGTATTTCTGTCCTAGACCCACCTTCTGACTCTCTTAAAGAGGAGAGGGAATTATGGGGTGAGAAAGCCAACTTTAGGGTCTGCAAATAGGACTCTCCTAAGGACAGTGGGAAGGGAGGAGCCCACAGAAAGGAGGGAGGCAGTCCAAGTTGTGCCTCCTTCTTAAGGATACTGGCCTTCGGTAAGTCAGTGGTAATTTTCCAATTTTCTTCTGTTAGGAAGAGGAGGTTAAGTTGCCCATTTCATTAGACTCTAAGAACTAAATGAGGTAACATGTGTACCAGTATTCTGTAATCTCTTTTAGGAGCACAGATGTTACTACTACCACTCCTTTTGAAAATGGACGGCCTATGTATCCCAGTGACAGCATGTGATGCCCACCCAGCACCTCCTTCAACTCCTCAGAGGGAGTTTTCACACATTCTTTCTTCTCAGCTAACACTGACCCTATGTCCTCTGGCTATCAACCCCTAAGCCACTTGTCCTGGGCCCTACTGAGCTCCACCCCACCTACTAAGGTTTCTGGACATTTCTCTGGAGGATTCCATCCCTCTTCTCAACTCTGGGGCTGAGGTAATGCACTTGGCACTTAGTAAATGGTAGCTCACTACTATTTCACTTTCCTCATCTGCACAATTAGGCTCCAACTTAAGGGAGTGTGAGTTCTTTTATAGCTGATTGTTCAGAACAAAAGTCAAAGTTCTCATTTACCAATAACATTTAGAAAAACAGCCAGGCTCTGTGGCCAGTCCACAAAACTCTGTTTCAACAAACAATACATGCTGGAATGTCTCCTAACAAAGGTTTCAGGGGGGAAAAAACCCAAAAACTCAGGGAAGATCAATGTGGGACTTCAGGCTTAATAAATTTCATGATAAATCTTATCTTTTCCACCTAGTTCAGCCTGTTTTGGAATTAAGGGTTGAACACACACACACCCCCAATTTTTTTTCAAATTGTTGTTGCTTTCTTCTAAGAGTCTGATTAATGGAGTAAGAAGATAAACCATAAACAGGCAACAATAGGCAAGTGAAAACCAATTATATCTCGTGACTGGAAATAGCAGCAGCCATAAGTCCCAGGATGTGGAAAGAGTTGCTGAGAAGAGTTCTCTATCTTCCCTAGAATCCTTCTTTGCTTGGAGACCTGTGAAGGGAAGGTCACCATAACTTCACTGAGTGAGTGCAAGAAGCCTGCCAGTGTGATGCCAGGCACTTCCCCTCTCGAAGCCAGAGCTGCTGTGGGTGAGCCGCCACCCTTTTCCAGTCCTGCTCCACCAACAGAGGTGGGCGGGCACAGGCTCTGTGCTCATACTTTTTCCTGCCAAGATGATGAGCTGCTGCACCTGACTGGGGGTCAGACATGGACATTTCTCAAAGTCAGTACAGGCCTACTTGTAGATGGGAGTTCTCAGTGGATCAGAATCACGTTCCTTGATAACACAAATAGCTGTCTATCTAATTGTCTCTCAAATGTAATTTATTCATCCTATCAGGCCTAAATCCCAGGTAGTGCTAGGGTAGAAATTTCTTTTGGGTCATTTAGTAAAAGGAAGCGCATGCATGTGTGCACACACACTTCTTCCTTTATATATAATCTATTAATAAAATGAATCAGACATTCTAGCTCTTCCAACAGGGTCTGTTATCCAATGCCAAGCCAGTGGTTAAGTGTTAGGGTTAAACGTTGATGTCTGGGGCAGGGCTCCAGATGGAGGGAAATATTTATGCTACCTGTGTTTTAGGTCAATGGTGCAGAAAGCCCAGCATACAGTGATTATCTGATGGCACAATTAGCTGGGACATTAATTTACTGGGGGCCTGAAAGCTCTAACTACCTCATTAGTTTTGGAATCTGAATATGAAAGGATCTTTGGGGGCACCCCTCCCAGGGAGGAGTTACCCTCTTAGCTGGGAGGGTCTCTAACTTGAGTCCTAAAAGCTTCAGCGTCAAAGGCAGAGTATGTCCCCTTCCTGAAAGTTCCATAAACCAAACAGATCATGGAGACCAAAGAGGCTGCAAACCTTAACTCAATAAACAAGAGCTTTAGCTCACTCTATTTAGGCTCTCTTTAACTATTAGAATTCAGCAATCAGACTCCCAACATATAACCCAGGGGAGCAGTGAAGGAGGGTTACACAAGAAGTTGCAGCACTTGAAGTTTTATAAAGTGCTATGCCACCTACTGCTAAAGCAGAATCTCTGGCAATTGTCTACCTGAGAAGGTGGAGAGTGTGGCTGTCTTCCATCCTTAATCCCTATTCTCCCAAGTCTCTGAGGTCCCTGCCAAAAAGATTTACCACCAATAGAGATAGACATAGTGGCTCACACTGGTAGTCCTAGCAAGGCTAAGCAAGGCTAAATAACCCAGTAAGGCTACGGCAGGAAGATTCGCCGGCTTGAACTGCAGTGAGAGACTGTTTCAAAAATCAAAACAAAAAATGTATTGCTAACAGCAAATAAAGAAATGTGGGAATTATTAAGACACAACTAAGTAGCAATGTTCCCTACTAACATTTTTGTTGCCCTGTTCAGAATAAAGAGCAATTGGCCTGATCCCATATATTATATGGACATTGTCAAGATCATAATCTTTTTATTATAAAAGAATTCTGGACATTCAAAGGCAAACAATTTACTTTGTGTAGCCTGAAAGACTGGACCATATTGTAACAGAAATAAGTGTTCTGATTAGAATCCAATCCATGTCATTGTCAATGAATTTTCACAGCTATTTTCAAAATATTTGAAAAATTTAAAAACAAACAATTGTACAGGGTTGAGCATTAAGATGCAAATTAAAAAGTTTGAGAGGGAAGAAAAGTTGGGTTAGCCTGGTTTACAAAAATTTATAAACTACTTCTCATGGTAATTCAAAAAGCAAGATTCTCAAAATGCACTGACTGTCCTGTTTGCCCTCTTCACATGCCCACTGTCCCACCTACATGGCACAAACCAACCATCTCCTCTGGGTCATCAGTTTTATCCAGGGGCTTCTTATTTGTCCAGCTGACCTACAAACTCTCCAGGAAATGCAGCAACGACGACTGCAAGCTCAGGGAGCGTGGAGCCCAGCTAGAGCTGAGTGTGGCTGGGATGGGGCTTCACCCTGTTCTCAACCAGAGGAGCAGGAAAGAGAAAACATTGGCTCCATTTTTACTCTGGAAGGAAGGCAAAACCTTGGCTCCTTGCCTGTGTTCAGAGGTGTGTGGGTCGGTCTGTAGAAAGACCCGCTGTGGATGTCAAGTTACAGGGTGGAGATTAAGTTAAAAATAAGGCGTTTTGGCAGCCCTGCCAACAACTAGCATCATATTTTCCCGGTGATGTCAATACAGATGTGCGGCTCCATCCCTGGGCGTTGGCCTTGGTTCAGCTGTTGCACTCCCAAGGGAACTACATTTGCTCTGGTAGACAATACAGCATCCATTTTCAAGTCAAGGTGGGACAAAACCTGTTGGGTTAGTTACAGTGACTGGTTTATGCTTCTTGGCTTAAGGCACACAAGCAAGATGCATCAGAGAGGTGTTAGAGCAGCGCTGACATGACAGATTGCTTTCAGTGCATGTGAGAATCTTGCTAACCACTGGGCAAACCCTCCAATCCCAAGGAGACAAGACATCGGCCTCCACCTCCTTCCCACCACTCTGCCCAGAAAAGAGCAAGGGACAAAAGCTAGAGCCACCACAGGACACGGAAACCGCTTCCTGCCACCTTGTGATGACAGCTCAGGTTTTCCAGACTCATCAGTGAGATATCAATTTAGAAACCCTTCCATGATCTCATGTAAAATGTGGGTATATCTCAGAGTCAGCATCCAAGCCTGGTCCTTCCATTTCCAGCACTGTACCCTTATTAACAGGACACAGCGAGGATTCTTCTTACAAAGGAAGCGAGCTTCTCATAAGTGAACTGCTTTATTACCATTCAAGAACATCAGCCAGACTCAAAACCTGACACTGAAGCGTTCCCAGAGTTTCAAGATTCTCTTTCATAAAACAATGCTAATTACAGAATTCGACAGGAGCTCTGGCACTCCTACCATTGTCACTTACCAGTCTCTCTCCAGAGAGGACCTCCAGCAGCTTGATGAGCATCCGGCCATCTCGGAGATCAGTGTATAGGTCTGTGATCCGACAGGACACCCGGGCAAGGTGGGAGTTAACCCACTTGGTGAAGGTCTTCTTCTGTACAGCTTCACGTTCATCTGTAAGAAGAAAGCTCACGTTACTATCAAGTTATCACTTCACAAGTAGGTACGTGCCAGCCAACCACACCAGCCCAGTCGAGGTACTGGCAACAATAAACTCTAGAGGAACGTGGGTCCCTTTGAGTGGAGGAGTCCTCTCTCTGGAATGTGAGAGTCAGGCAGTCCTCCCACATGCGAGCCTCTAGGCTTGCTGCCAGCATGTTTCATTTGCTTCCATTTCCTTTCTTCCCCACCCTGCTCAAGAAGTAGCAGGATGCAGCAGACACTGACTGGAGCTTCAGCCATCTGACTAGTTGAGTGTGGGAGAAACCCAGTGCAGGAAAGGATATGGCACAAAAGCTCAGGCAACAACTGACAAGGTGAATGACAATCAAGGACATTTAATCCACACATTCGAGTCACATGTGCTGTGGACAATGGAGAAAATGGCAGGTAACAAGATCAAGTGGAAGGTCTTTCCAGTCATAGGAAAGGTGGAGTCTGGGCCCAGTGTTTCAACAAAAATGCACTGAGAACCCGGCCCACTTCTACAAACCAAGCAGGTTAACAACCATCTCTAGGCTTGAACTGAAAGGCTGCTGCTGGCTTGTAGTCTAAAATGTAGCCACTGTAAATTCAAGCCATCCAGGAAAGAGTTTTTCAACTCTCTGACTTGAATTGGACAGAACTTAAATCACAGAAAGTACTAAACATTCCCCAAACTGGCCTTTCACACCCCATGCAAATAGGATTCCAGACTTCTTGCCTCTGCAGAATGTTCTAAAGCAGGCAATATCCAGGGTATGCTTTGAACCCACCCACAAATACTTCCTGACAGTTCTACACAGAGCTAGCCTACTGCCAGGGACAAGCCAGCTCCATTCCTTCTGGTGCACTCAGATCCATCAGGATGTCGATACAGGACTGCAGCAAAGGAGCAAGGAGTCCAACAAAAAGCTGAGGAGCACGTAAACTCACTTCTGCCGAGGAGGCATCCGACCAGTGGCCTGAGAGTGCTGGCTTCCTAAGGTGGTTTAGAGGGACAACAAAGAGCCCAGCATCCTGAGGAAGTCTTGTCTAGAAGGCTCTGCTGAAACCTCCACCTATCCCATCACAGTAAGGCAGTGAAGCACCTGCTGTAGTCAGCAGCAACAGGTCCTGCTGGAAAGGAGCCTTTCCCCAGAGACAAAGGCCAGTCAGAAACAAGAGATCTCAGAGGGTAGAGGAAAGCAGGCTTGGGGCTCAAATTCATTACCACACCCAAGCTACCAAGAGAGCAAAATCAAAACGAAAACCTGCTTGGATTGAAATATTTCTAAATATATAAGTGCAAAAGTATGTTTCCTAGTCTGCTTGCTACTACTCCTTTGGATGAATCTCACATTGGTGGCTTCTTTCAGGCTCTGAATTAAAAGGTTCTTTTACAAGAAAATTCTGGAGATTTGCCTCAAATTGAGGTAGAGACTCCTGCATCCTGCCCTAAAAACTTGCGGCATAACCTAGCCCTTCTTTCCCATGAAGAGGCAGAGATGTGAAGGTAAGAGCAGAGAGAATTGAGCTGAAACAAAAACAAATCTGTCTCAGGAGACCTCCTCAGGGTCACTGTCACCTCAAGCTCTAGGAAGAGGAAAGGAAAGAAAACTAAAAAGTGAAAGGGATGATAGATTACATTTGCTTTCACTCCCAATCTCAGTCCAAACTTCAGATTGAGTAAGACAAGAATGAAATTCCTGCCTAAGGAAGAGGTGCAAAAAGCCAACTCAGCCAGGCCAGCTGGTATGCAATGCCTTCCTACAATGGAGTGCTTGGTGAACAACCAACTCTTTTTTTTTTAAATTAATTTATTCATTTGTAAGGGGGGGGAGAGAGAGAGAGAGAGAGAGAGAGAGAGAGAGAGAGAGAGAGAGAGAGAGAGAGAGAGAGAGAACGGGCGCACCAGGGCCTCCAGCCACTGCAAATGAAGTCCATCCAGATGCATGAGCCACCTTGCGCATCTGGTTTTATGTGGGTACTGGGGGAATTGAACGAAGGTCGTTAGGCTTTGCAGGTAAGCTCCTTAACAGTTGAGCCATCTCTCCAGGCCAACAACCAACTCTTCTGGAGGAGGAAGCAGGGACGGGGGAAACCAACCCAGCCCAGGAGGAGAGTCCTTCTACCTTCCTGGGAAGGCAAAAGATGACATCATCCCTGCTAGGGAAGATAAGCCAGCTGCCTGCAGAGGAGCAAGAGGCCCTGGGCACAGACCACAAGAATCCAGAGGGTTTCCAAGTGCAAGCTGCTGGAGGTGGCCACACTGGGGAGGAGGTGGGTGAAGGGAGCAACTTCTAGTCCTGTGAACACAAGGCAACTGTGGCCTTACAGAAAGGAGTCCTTATAAAAGCCACACTGATCGGGTTATTTAAGACAGAGATTTTTCTGCCCCACCCCCACACCAGGAACGGTTGGCAATGTTCACAAACATTTTTAATAGTGATGACTAAGGGGTGGGTGCTGCTCAGAATCCTAAAGTACAGAGGTCAGTCCCCTGCAACAAAGAATTACCCAGCCCCAAAGGCTGATGGTACCAGGGTTGAGAATTTTAAAATTTCTGGGCCTATCCCAATCAGAGCTGGCATTAGAGCGTGTCAGTGCGCACATTCCCGGGAAGGGACTCCTCTGCTCACATCAAAGGCTTTTTGAGTCTGATGATATGAATGTCGTCTCCAGGGCAACAGACATTCCCTGCCTTCAGGTAGACTCATTCTGTGTGGCTAGAGACTGGGTTGGTATGACGGTGGGCATTCAGCTCCCCCTGCCATTCCCCTTCATCTACTCTTCACAGGCTGACACTGGCTGGAGGTAAGCCATCCTGTCCGGCTCCACACTTGGCAGGCAGTGCCTTTAAGAACAGATCTTCTGCCCTCCTGCTCTCTGTGGGTATCTCTCAGCCATCTGCTCAGACCCTCCCTGCATTGTTAGTGTTATATGGACTCTGACCACATGGGGGGCTGTACACACTGAAATGGCCAGCTCTGCTTCTTCAGCAAAGCAGCATTTTCGTCAATTCAAACCCTTTGAGAAACAGCAGAAATCATGGAATCATACCACTTACCTCCAGCAGAGCCCACAGGCTCAGTGGAAAGGATCATGGGGGCAGAGGGCCCAAGGGGAGGCAGAGGTGGATATGTAGACAGAAAAGTGGAATACAAGGGGTGGAAAGGTGTAAGTGGGCCAGGGAAGGAAGGGGTGGAGGAAAGAGTCAAAACTAAAGATGTCATGCGAAAACCATAAGGAAATTTATTTCTGTTAGCTAACTAAAAATATAATTAAAAAGAGAAAGAGTGAGAGCACATAAGTACCCCATCGGAGTGGATAATGTTCTTCCCAGAAGCCACAAGTTGTTACAGGAAAACCCCTGTGTGAGAAGTTGTTGGTCAGAGAACCTCTGAGGAAGGCTCCAAACATAGGCTACTGTCTGCGATGCACTGCCCTCCAGAACTAGATGGGAAGACACCTGCTGAAGACACCACGCACTTCGGTCTTGGGGCACCAAGAAATCAAGTGGGAACTGAGTTCGAAGCCTCTTCCCTGCTGGCTGTTCTAGTACTGTGCAGGCTGCTGTGGGAGAAAAGGCATCGACAGCTTAACCACCAGAGGACCCTGTGAGCAAAACAGCTGACATGTGCCCATCGGTACAATAGTGACGTAACTATCATGGGTACAATCAATGGCTCTGGTTGTATTTGAGGCCTGCTCCACAGGAGGAAATTCATGCTTGATACTAAAAATCTAATAAAAAATGTGTGACTTGAAGAGGTCCTAGGTCCTAGGACTAAATGAGTATGTGTCAAAACAGAAGAGTGGATTCAGTAGAAGGAGTGAGAAAAGGTAGCAGGTGGGGATTTATGCTCAAAATGTGTTAGATACATTATGAAAACTGTCAATTTAGAAGCTTTAAAAGGGCTGGGAAGATTGCTCAGTGGTTAAAGGTGCCTGCTTGCAAAGCCTGCCAACCTGTGTTCCACTCTCTAATACTCACACCATGTAAAACCAGGTGCACAGAGTGGCACGTGCATCAAGTGGCTGAAGGCCCTGGTGTGCCCAACTCTCTCTCTCTAGCTCTCAAAAAAAATGGTTTTAAGACAGGCATGGTAGCACACGTCTTTAATCCCAGCACTCAGGAGGCAGAGGTAGGAGGGTTGCTGTGAGTTTGAGGCCACCCTGAGACTACATAGTAAATTCCAGGTCAGCCTGGCTCTAGGGTGAGACCCAACATCAAAAAAAATTTTTTTTAAATATGTTTTAAATTTGAAAAGCTTAAAGGCTTATGCCTTTAGTCCCAGCCCTCAGCAGGTTGAGGGAGAAGGTTGTAGGTTCAAGAACTGCCTTGGCTACAGAGTGAGCTGTGGGGTTAGTCTGGGTTAGAGTTTACCTCCAAGAAGTTATTTCTAGCAAAGCCCAAAGGCTCAGAGAAGGTCCCCAGCTAGCGATGGTGGGGCTAGCCTGTGCTCAGAGTCCTTAGACGTGAACTCAGTCCTTCTCATTCTTTGGCGACGAGAAAGAGACTGCAATGACCTAACTGTACCTTTCTTCCCTCCATCTCGGGCACTGAGCCCAGAGCACCCCCTCCCAATGAGCAAAATATAGATCATCTCCCAGCCCTACTTTCTCTTCTGAGTGTCTAGATTCACTGCCTGGGCTCTGAAAAATAACATGAAAATTTTAGAACTTGACTTTTAAAAGGGAGAATAGATATTTAGAGCAGAGAAACATCACTGCTTCATGGTTAAAGCAAAGGGCTATAAATAACCTCTCCATTATCACCCCCTTCTAGAACCATATAATCTACCCTTGTTTTCGGGAAATGGTCATTAACAATATTGGAAGGCTGTAATGTTTCAGTACTTATTTACTCTGAAGAATGCGTTATGAACATACTGTGTATCTGGGTCAAGCTACAGGACACAACAGTAACAGTAGAGTCTTATTATAGAAATGGCTGGAAGGGAGAGGATTGATCATGAGATATTGGTTCTATTTATGGAAGTTGTTGATGAAAGGTTTTTTTTTTAAATGACTGTAGTGCCTTTCTGTACTACCTCTTTGCACAGGATATTGCAGTCAGGTTCATGGATGCCACAGATCAGGTTGTAGAAACGGACAGGAGCCAGGGATGAAGGAAGGGTTAAAGGCTTGAAACTGGGGGGGTGGGGCACTGAAGAGAGGCATATAGTAAGGATCAAATGACCCTACTCAAAGATTGAATTTACTGTACCTCAGAAAAACTGCGTGTATGTGGCAAGCAGGATGGCCTCTCGCATGTGATACTACAGTCTCAGCCTCTTTAACCCTGGGATTACAGGCAGGTATCACCACACACAGGGGAAAAGACATTCTCTCAGGCTATTCTTCATTGTGGGAGCATAACTGTTTGTAGGTGGCAATGGGAACTTCTGTCTTGCATAGATGTGGGATCATAATGGGAACATATTCCCATGCCTGGCTATGGAAAGCCAATCAATCAACTCAGAGTATTTATTCCCAGTGTACTCTGAATTAAAAGTTTAGCAAGGAGAACAAACTGAAAAGCTAAAAAAAGAGATTATAAACAAGCACAGTATCAGTTGGGCGTGGTGGCGCACGCCTTTAATCCCAGCACTGGGGAGGCAGAGGTAGGAGGACAGCCTGAGACTCCAGTGAATTGCATATCAGCCTGAGCTAGAGTAAGACCCTACCTTGAAAAAAAAAAAAAAAGAAGAAACACAGGATCAATGGCACAGAATGGTTTGGATTGTGTTTTTGTGTGTTTAGAAGAAACATCACGTTAGGAGAGTTTTAGGCCCTACTCATCATGGAGTCCTGCTATTTCCCTGATCCACACCTTTCTCCTCTTCTTTTCCTTCTTCTTGGTATGTGCTTGTGTGCATACTTGTGGAGGGAGGCACTCTCCATTTTAGTTTCTCAGACAGCATCTCGTGAACCTGGTGGTTTTGCCTCTACTAGTTGGACAGCAAGCCTTAGGGATCCTCCTGTGTCCACCTCCCCAGCACTGACTGGGGCGCTTCTTCATGTGGGTGCTGAGGATGGAGCTCAAGTTCTCTGCTTGAATGACAAACACTTTGCTGACTGAGCCATCCCCTTTCTAATCCATCTTAAACATTGTTGCACTTGTCATCCTCTTGAAGTATTTTTTCAAAGTTAGCATACTGCACTGGAACCTCTAATGGCCCCAAGCTATGTACAAGACAGTTCAAATCACTGGCTGAGCCTGGCACCCAAGGGCTGCCCTGACACATCATCACCTGAGCTCCTACCCTACAGCATGTTCAGTTCCCCACCTTTGCACATCCCGCTTCTCTAACTGGAGAGGCAGCTTCCTCATCTCTCACTCTTCCCTGAAGATCCCAGCTAAGATGAGCTCTACCAAGAAGTTCTCCTAAGGGGTGCCAGCAATCACTTTCATGGCGTGTGTCCAGAGCCCTATCTTCTCCACTTGCCTGCAACTAAGTTCCTCAAGGCAAAGCTCCATTCTACACCTGCTTAGAGCCACAGCACCCACCTGGCCCAGTAGCTGAAACCTGCAAGTGTCCTAAGGAGGCTTTCAATAGCTCTGAGCTGCTAATGCTCCCCAGAAGACAAGGAGGAAAGAGATTCCAAACCACAAAGACAAAAGCTAAGCAGTTAAATGTTATCGTTGAGCAATAAATCTCTCCCAATTGAATTTTTTGGTAATTGTTCTTCAATGTATGAAATATGCTAAAAACACAATTCTGTGTACATTCAGATTAAGAAGCCCAAAGCCAAGCTAAAAACTTTTTTGAATGATTACTGCTACATGCTTTTAAGGTTGCAAAGTGCACAAGGATATAGAGCTCATATCAGCATGACCCAAACGAGGTCACCTGTCATAAGACTTCATTTATATCAATTTTAACCATCTACCTGTTAAAGCTCAATTCTTGAAGTTTAGAAAAATTACTTCAAAATGAAAGAATACACTTAGTGGAGTTCCCATATGTGCCTCTGCTAGAACAAATAAACACACCATTCCCAAGAGCAACGTGCAAAATAACAGAGCAGGAAACGGGAACAGGCCGCTGGCTACAATGATAAGGCGGCAAGAGGAAGGAAACCCATCTTCTGAATAAAGGCTTCCCTGTGACAGATTAGTCTGGGGGCCTTTAACTCATTTTTGCCTATTTGTATATATATAGAATTTGAGTTAAAATATTTTTGCTTAGCAATTTAGCCCCCTTAATGAATAAAACTCATGTGAACACCTGTTTTAAATGCATGTACAAAGTTGGGGTTACAGGGCAGTGGTAGAGAGCTTGCTAGGGTTCAACCACACAAAAAGGGGCACATTTAGCAAATATGTGATGCTGGAGCCTAGAAAATGAGCATGACCTCTGTCTGACCTTGCACCTATGTGGTTTGTCTCCACTGAGCCACCAGAGCTTGCAGGGCACCTGTTCTGTCCACTGAGCGGCACAGCTCCAATTCTGGCATGATGGAAACCAACGCACCGTACGTGCGCAGGGGAGCCTCGAGGACACCTCCACCAGACAACTCAGAAAGCAGGCTTGACTCCTGTGGTCCTGCCTCCCTGCCAGTCACATACAAGAAGCTAAGAGGATGAGGGACTGAGGCTATGGTGGGGCATGACAGCAAAAACAGTGACTTTGGATGTAAGACCTAGAAACCAGTAGGAGCTAACAACAGAGTCAAAACCAGGAGGAAAAAGTCAAAGCTCTCAGGTTACAGAAAAAATTACATGCAAAATATTCAGCAACTACTCTTTGAAAATGGCTCATGATAGGCTTCCTGTATGTGGATGGAGTTTTGACGTAGTCGAACTGCAGCCAAGGAGAGTTAGGATGAAGGAGAAAACGAGCCTGCCTCTATTCCCATGCACCAGTGGAAAGTACGTCAGGATCCTCACTAACTTTGTGTCATCACTGGTTTCATCTTGGGCTAACCCACCAGTCAATGAACAATCATTTACTGAGTAACCAGAATAAGACACTGGGAAGGGTCCTTTCAAGTTAAGAGTTCTTCCCTAAAAAACTAAGGAGCAATTTCCAGATCCTTTAGAATTCATAGTTTTAGTTATTAATATACCCAACAAGCATTTTGTTAATTTCAAAATATAGTAAAATGAAAAAGAAAATTATTACAATACAGGAACAGACACAGAAAAATCCAGGTTTCTGGCACTTTTCTAAGCTTCGCCATTGTGATAAATGATTGCCCAGGACTTCTTTCAAAGCCATATTAATACAGCTTCGGCGGGTAAATTCTGTTAAGTACACAATGTATACTGCCTTCTTTCAGTAAAGAATAAGCAAAATACAACCTGTGGGCTGGCAGGACAGTTAACATTTATACTAGGGGGTGTTTGGTTTTTTAATCAAAAGCATTTTTTTTCATTATTAGGAGCAGTAATCAAAGCTTCCATAGAAGGCAGTGTATAATGCATGCCCAAACGATTCATCTATCCAGATTAATTTCTTTAATGAAAAAGAAAACTTTCAGGCCAGGTGTGGTGGCTCATGCCTTTTTCTTTCATTCATTCATTCATTCATTCACAAGTGCTGAGGAGGGCATGGGCCTCTTGCCGCTGCAAGCAAACTCCAGATGCATTGGCCACTTTGTGTATCTGGTTTTACATGGGTGCTGGGAACTGAACCCCGGCCGTCAGGTCTTTATGGCTCATGACTTTAATCTCAGCACTCAGAAGGATGAGGTAGGAGAATCACCATGAGTTGAGGCCAGTCTGGGCTACAGTGAGACCCTGCCTTAAAAAAAAAAAAAAAAAAGATAAAAAGCTTGAATAAGCACAGGGACGAAGTGACAAAGGTGGAAATTTTTTTTTCTATTTGTTCTGGACACTTATGTCTGTTGATAAACTTAAATCTATTCCCACCAATGAGAATATACATCTCTGATTAAGTACCACACACTAACCGACTGAGCATGCTTATGAGAATAAGGACCTTTGTAACACCCCAATACACAGGCCTCGGAGCCACCCCATTTCTCCTCATGCAAAGCTTAGCTCTACCAAATTAGGTGCTTTCAATAGGTGTGGGGACCTGACTCCTGGTAGCTTTGCCAGTACAGGGACGGGGTAAGAGAGGGTAAACTGACTTGTCACAGGAAGAACGTTATTGCTAGTTCCCTAGACACAGCCTGGGAAGTCTACGGATTTGTTCTTCAGGGGCATTTCATTGCTTAATGAATACCTTAGCTGTTTCTCAATTAGATTTCGTGGGATGGGTCAGAGGCTCAAACATGTTTTACTAGGGTTACAGATAACAGAGGTTCCCTTTTCCGGATCAGGTGAAAGTATACAAAAATAGAACTACAGCCCTAAGAAAAATCCCATCACTTCATCAAATACATGGAGAGACAGGCAAATTGTTATGTGGTTGCTCAAAGAAAGGAGAAAGTGTGCTTACACTATCTACCTTCCAGTCACACCTACAAACATTCACTCTAGAAAAACTGAAGACCACAAAGACATGCAGGGTGCACACTATAGACTTTTAAAATAATTAGAACGGTACCAACAACAACCAAGCAAAGGTCTAGGAACAAGTCAGGATATATTAATGGTCCAAGTGATTAAAAGATGGTTGATCCATATAAAA
The DNA here is from genome assembly GCA_004024765.1 of Zapus hudsonius. Taxonomy (NCBI): domain Eukaryota; kingdom Metazoa; phylum Chordata; class Mammalia; order Rodentia; family Dipodidae; genus Zapus; species Zapus hudsonius. Next base: position 15,285 of record PVHP010009137.1, read on the forward strand.
AATGCTATGTATGCATTAAAAAGAACAAAGAAAACATACAGAATACAGGCTCAGAAAGATGATTGCACACAGTACTGATCAAAGGGATCTCAGGGTGCAGTGATATTTAATATGATTCTATGAATATTTAAATGTTAAGTTATGACATTAAAAAGTATGGCAGAAGGCTGAAGAGACAGCTTAGTGTTTAGAGGCTTTCAAAGCCTGCTGGTACAGATTCAATTTCCCAGCCACCCACATAAATCCAGACTGGCATTTGACTGCAGCCACAAGAGAACCTGGTGTGACCATACACACAGTTATATACACACACACACAAACATACATACATAAACACACATATACAACACACATACATGTACACACAAGAATTTTTAGGAAGTAGATAAAATGCTTTCTAAACTCTTAGCTGTGGTTTATCCCTGAGGGAGCAGAAGCAAGGGTAAAAAGAAAGCACCTCAATCCCTTCTGCGCGTGCTCCCACCACTTGCTGATCTCTTCTTTATACTTGCATACCTACCGATTCTGAAATTTTAAAGGGCACTTCCTTTTGAGGGGAAAATACACAATTCATTGGATGGCCAATGGGTCTGAGACCCATGGACAGGCATGCAAAGGCGGGAGGAGAACTCCCTGGATACCACAAAAGGTCACGTGGGAATTACTGTCTTCATACATGAATACCATCCTGAATTCTCATATCCTCCTTCTGAGGAATACTAAATCAACCTTTTAAAACACCTACAAGCATAATAAGGTAAATATTAATACTTCCCTTTAAGAGACAGGGACTGATGACACTAACTTTTTTTTAAGCAAGCTTGTCATGGTGGCGCATGCCAGCAAGGGAGAGGCATGAACATTGTTCCAAGTTTAAGGCCAGGCTGGTCTACATAGTGAGACCTTGTCTCAAAAAAAGAAAGAAAAAGAAAAAGGAAAAGGAAAGGAAAGATAGAAAAGGTGACTTTCACTAAAGAAATACTGAGGTCTACAGGATGCTAGGAAAATAGCTTCCAAATACATTCTCAGCAAAGAACACAGAGGGCGTAAAGCAGAGAAGCCCAGAGGCCAAGTACCTTGACCAGCACTTCAGGAAGACGTATTTCCATTTTCTTATTTACTGGAGAGCATAACCTCAGATTTTGTGCACAGAAAAGCCAACTCCATTCTTAAACGGGTCTTCAAGTACTATGTTAAGGGCAGGTACAGGAGGAGCGCAGCCTGGTGGCAGAGGGAAGCCAGTCTGAATCACCAAGCACCTGCAAGGAGAAGAGCGGAGCCCAGAGGGGGCGATGCTGCGCAAGTGGGGGGTGCTCTCAACATGGCCCCAAACAAAGAACTAGATCACCATCTCCCATATCCACTCGCACACTCAAGGTTCACTGAATAGTTACTGGGCCCAAGCACTTTGCTGAAACTCATGTAAATTCTCACGACCACTGTGTGAAGCACTCCAATTTTTCAGAAGACTAAATTAAAGAGGACCAGTGATTTGCCCAGCAGTCCCAGGAGGCTGACTCCAAAGCGCCACTCCTATAGATTTCCACACCAGCAAGGACCTCGGGCTCAAGTGAGACAAAGGAGTCAGTCCAAGTGCTAAACCAGATGGGGATGCACGGAATTAAATCTCAAGGCATCCTGCAGCCTAACTTCATCACAATTCCCAAACTGCAAGTTTCATATTCACTAAAACTCCTCGTTTCCAGTCATTCTTCAGGCAAGGGAGGTGGTGCTTCTCTCTCCAGCCTGACACCTGACGGTCACCTTCACTTTGTGCCACCAAGCAGCCCTTGGCTCATGGTCTCTACTAATCCAAACCCAAGACTTCAGATGCTGCAAAATATCCCTTACTCTCTTCTCTCCCATTTAAAACACTTAAACAGAAGAGGGACTGGTTGGAAAGAATTCAGTCAAAGGTGACAGGGATGGAGGAAAAGGGAGGTTTGTGGGAGGGGATTATGATCATGGAATATGATGTGTATGTGTAGAGGTTGTCAATAAAAAGCTTAAAAATACTCCTTATCCTGAAACACTTCCTATGCCTGGAATCCCAGAACTCCGCAGGCTGAATGAAGCCAGAGGACTGTCCTGAGGACCAGGTGAGCCTGAGCTACATAGCAAAAATCCTGTTTCAACACACACATACACACACACCCCTACCTGACATCCTGGAACCAGTGAGTTAAAAAGCCAGCTGCAGCCGGGCATGGTGGTGCACGCCTTTAATCCCAGCACTCTGGAGGCAGAGGTAGGAGGATTGCCGTGAGTTCAAGGCCGCCCTGAGACTACATAGTGAATTCCAGGTCAGCCTGGACTAGAGCGAGACCCTACCTTGAAAAACAAACAAACAAAAAAAGTAATTAAAATATGACCAAGAAATGTGCCTTTGTGGTAGAATGCTTGACTAGCATACACAAAACCTGGTTCAAACTTCAATGCAGGGAAGGGGGTTGCAATGAGGGAGAGAAGGGAAGATTTTTGTTGTTAAAAGAATACAGGCCTGGAGAGGGAGAGATTGTCCAGTGTCACAGTGCTTTCAAGGCCTGTTGTCCTGGGTTCAATTTCCCAATTTCCCAGTGCCCACTTAAAGCCAGATCCATATAGTGGCACATGCATCTAGAGTTTGGCTGAAGTGGAAAGGAGGACCTGAAGTGCCCATTTCTCTCTCTCCCTCGTTCTGCTGAAAATAAATAATAACTAAAAAAATATTTAGCTGGGTGTGGTGTCACACGCCTTTAATCCTAGCACTTGGGAGGCTAAGGTAGGATAGCTGTGAGTTCGAGGGCCAGCCTGAGACTACACAGTGAATTCCAGGTCAGCCTGGGCAGGAGACCCTATCTTGAAAGAAAATTTTCTTAAGTAAGAACGCCAGAATTCAAAGCCTGCTGGTAAACACACACCTAAGCAGCTGATGGCCACACTGCTGATCCTCTAAGTCACAAGACCTGAGCTTCGAGCTGCACTCCCAACAATGAGGATGAAGCCATTCCTTCTCTACTTAAGAAACATGCTGTGAGAATCTGATGAGGGTGTTAAAATGGAAGGTGCCTGGCAAAGTGGGCCAGGAACCTGAGCGTTGCTGGTTACTCAAAACTTCAAATGTTTTTTAGTTCCACATATAATTAGTTCTACCTTTAATCTTTACTACTTGACACACCATCAAGAAATCTCTTTACAGAACAATAGTTTTTCTGGCTAGGCAGCCATCACGGCCAGGAAGAGGACATTCCAGGGTCCCTCTGACCATCTGAAAAGTAAAGTTTCTTGGCTTTGGCTTCTCTCCCCCCATGAGGCTACAGGCTGTCAGCATCAGCCCAGAAACCTTTGACCTATGTCTGCAATGTAAAGGAAAGCTGGCCCTGTGCATTATTTACTCAAGGAAGGGCCTGTAGGGTGATCCTAGCAACATAACAGAGCAGTGTTCAGCCACAGGTTTTGCCCCGGCAAGGGAGACGCTCAAGTTAGCATAGAGATTTGGGTTTAGAACCTGTTTCCAAGGTCAATACTGTTTACTGCTGTAGGCTATTTACTCAGAAAGGTTTGGGATCTCTGCCACATTATATTTTTTGGAAAAGCCCAAGAAACAATACAGTCATTTTAGCCTTCCTGTACTGGCTAAATAAAACCAGTTCCTACAGTCTCATTTCTCAAAGACTTAGATCACACCAGCCCAAAGGTCAACTGCTGGGAATTCCTGGGACTCCATGCAGCAGATACACCTTGCTTTCAGAAGCAGGGAGCAAACAGTCAGGCTGGGCCCACGCCACACCACACGGTCTTGTCCTTGGCAGCTGACTGTGGAAGTGAAGCGCTGCTCTGCGGATGCCAGGGCCCCTATGAGCAAGTGTGACAGGTGGCTTGCCCAGAGAGTCAGTATCAGAAGACAACCTGGCACCTCATTTCCTCTTTGAGTGACACACTTTCAAGGCAACAGGCCCAATGGAGCTGGTGCACCTCACTCCAATGCTGCACCTGTTTTACAAAACTCCTAGTTCAAGAGCACTGTGGTTCAAAGTAAAGGTAAAGCAGATTACCTGAACTACAAAACCCAAGAGAACAAAACAGGAATATGTAATATACACATGCACATACAAGGGTTTCCCTTGGGGAAAAGAGACAGAAACGGTGACATGGCTCCTCTGAGACTAGCTATGTCAGGGCCTTCATAAACGGAAGACGTTCACTTTTTAAAGCCAATGTTCACTGATCCAGTAATATTCTTAGTCCTGTGACACTGAACTCTGAACAGAACTATCCCTTACATACAGGCACATGCCAAAATCATCTCCGGTAGACGCTTGCTCAGACCAAAGTAAATCATTTCTGGACAAAGGCATAGAATAAACAAATACAAATAAATTACTTGCTTCTCTGGTACCAAATTTAAAACATAACAGCAAAACCAAATTTGTGGTTTTAGGGTATTCCTATCAAGTATGAAGAATCCCTCTTAGACACTGTTTTTACACCTGCTCCAGGTGAGCGGAGGAAAATGCAAACAGCAGCTCGAAGTATTTCCCTATGCTAGGGAGCCAAAACCAGGGATTATCTAATTTATTCACACACGGACATTATAGGAGAAAGGGCCACTTGGCCTAAACGCACCAACAGCTGAAAATGTTTAAAAAGTCAAGAACAATCAGCAAACTCTAAGAACCTGAAACTTTTTTTTTTTTGGGGGGGGATTGGAGTCAAACTCCATAGCCCTAGAGCTGTCTTCTTCCACATATGCGCACTCAGGAGGCGAAGCTGGAACACCAAAGCTACTTCAGCATCCGCACTCTTCATCCTCACAAATAATTTTGTACTGTGGCTAAATTCAGACTAAAATCATTTGTATTGTTAGTTGAGTCCCTTTCTAAAAGTTTAAAAAATATTTTTATTTATTTGCAAGCAAAGAGAGGGAGACAGAGAGAATGAGCATGTCAGGGCCTCCAGTGGCTGGAAAGGGACCCCAATGGTTAAGGTGCTTGCCTGCAAAGCCAAGAGTGGGTTCAATTCCCCAGACCCTCGTAAAGCCAGAAGCAAGGGTCATTGAGTCCCTTTCAGTCTGCTGGAATCACCAAAGCAGACTGCCATCAGAGAAAAGAAGACCTGAGTGCCACACTGACTCACTAGGCTACCCTTTGCTGCTCCTACCAGCTATGACTAAGTCTGGGCGAAACCTTTAGAGCAGCTACCTCTCAGTACTCGTCTTTCTCAAATCAAGGTTGCCCAAGTCCAAACAAAATCCTGTTTGAGATTTGGAAGATTGGGTCTTTCCAGAAATGACCATGTGGGAAATACCAGACAAGACTGTACAGCAGAGGTTGAAAATCTGGCTCAGTAATTGAACACATCAGTTAAGCACCTCTAGGGCAATGTTGTCCTTTGTGCCTCAGCCTTGTCTTCAAAGGGAAGCTCACACCTCACAGGGATTTTCCTGTGAGGACCACAGGACTCCATGCTTTTGAGGTCATCACCAACAACTTACTAGATGCGGGAGTTTGGGGAGGGACCTATTTTCCTGCTCTTTGTATGATAAATACATGATTTTCCCACTTCTTTCCAGCCCATTAGTTTTCCCACAGGACTAATTCCATGAACCCAGAGAATCACAAGCCAAAATGTTGTTTTATAGAGCAGTGGGCCTCGGGAACAGAAAGATCAAAGTGGTCGTGGTACAGCCAGGCATTTACTTACTGAAGCCTTCAAATCTGTATCAGGTATCTGAAAGCCCTTTCTAACAGGCAAGAGACCTGAAATGCCAGTCATTTGTCTAAGGTCACTTTGCCAATGTCTGCTGCTAAGCAGTGAATTCTCTGGACCTGTGCCCAGGCCAAATTTTAATTGGCGGAATACACAGCATATGCTAATTATGTTCACCCAGTCTCCTCCCGTTCTGTGCGCTAACCCATGCAGCCCGCATTTCCTGGCTCACTTGCTCTGCAGTTACTGTTTGCATGAGCATGTGTGTGAGGTGTGCCTGCAGGTGGAAGCCGGAGGTTGACATCACCTGTCTTCCTTGATTGGTTTGCCACCTTATTTACTGGGGTAGGGTCCCTCATGTGAACCCAGAGCTTGCCAACTTGCTTGTCTAGCTAGCCAGTTTGCTCCTGGGGTCTCTGTCCACAAGCACTGGGGTTACAGATGGACTGCCATGCCCATCTGGCACTCATGTGGGTGCTGGGATCCTCACATACAGTCAACACTTTACCTACTGAGCCATCACCCCAACCCCTCTTGTCATACTTCTGACAACTCTATGTTTGCATGACTTGGAACACTTGTGACTTTCTACCCAATGTTCCCTTTTCGAGTGTAATTCCATACAACGGCTGTCTCTACACACCTGTGCTTCCAGTGTGCCCAGGACCATAACATGCTTCCTGCACACTACATTGCTCCAATGACCAGTCTGCAAAGATCTAGAGCACATTCTAAGTAACTGGCTTTAAGGCTTTGTCAGCTGAGTTTTGAAGACACGTTTTAGCAATCACTACTACTTTGCCAAATACAGATTTCAAAAACACTAAAGCAACAAGTAAAGTTAACAGTCACCTGGAGCCAACACACACACACCCTCACCAAGGCAATAGCAAAAAAAAAAAAAAAAAAAAAAAAAAAAAAAAAAAAAAAAAAAAAAAAAAAAAAAAAAAAAAAAAAAAAAACAAAGTAGGAAGATCTGGGTGACACAGTGATAGAACAGGTCAGCACCATCCACTGTGTTCCCCTAACTCTGCTGCCATAATACACTATGCCAATTCTAGGCACTGTACCTCAGGACCCATCCAATTATGTCTCTTACGCTGCAGAATAATTCTCGTCTCAGGAGAAAGTTAGAAAAACAAGGTTCTCATGACTGTCTAAGCAGAGGCATGTTGGGACATAGCTTTCTAAGTATACGTAAACACATTCTCCCTCGCCTAGGTTCAGGGGTCTGTGGACTGATTCAGATGGTTCCTGGGTACCTGAAAGTGGAGTGGTCTGGCCATCACTGAATCACCACACAGGTTCCAGCTGTGGGTTTCCACCCAGGAACACAAATCCTCAACCCTCACTGCCAGTGGGTCTCTACTGATGCCTCTATGTTCAAAAGATTTCTAACACAGCACTTCTCAGTAGCACCTGAACAGGCTTGCATATCCCCTGAATATCTTACCTGAATTCACAAAACTATTTACATGCGAGTGGGAGTCAGTTCTGCCCTCTAAGATAGCTAGAGGTATTACTCACTGCTCTCATGTTGGGCTCATAAGAGTATCAATGATAAGCAAATTAGCTGATTGCATTGTTTTTAATGGAAGGACTTACACACTACTTAGCAACAGCTCTATCAGAAATTGGTATCTGAGAAACCTGTCTCACAAGCCTTCCTTTTCCCAACTGTGTATTCAGTCTCTTGCTAACTGCAACACTTCTAAACACCTGTGGATCTGGATAATATCTGAAGGGAATGATCAAACAAATATACAAGGTTCTGGGTTTACAAGCTAAATTTAGAATAACACAATCTATCCATGGGCTGATGGCGCTATAGGTCATAATTTGCTTTGTGATACTAGAAACTAAGCTTTTAGTTCAAAGAAATGTTGAAAATGTCTTGCTACAGTTTCAGTTACCGATTTTGTCACTTGTCACCCAATCCCATCTTCCTGAGTCCACAGAGCAGGCATGTTTCCACCTACCTCAAAGGGTGACTGAAAAGACGCACACTGTGCGCAGGTCGGCTGGAAAGAAGCTTTTTCTCAAAGCCATAATTAACACACTAGCAGGGGCTTGGGTTTAGCACAGTGAGGAGCAATGTGGTGGGAGCAAGGGCACATGCCTCCCGCACTAGCTCTGCTTTGCTGTGTGGCCCATCTTAAACCATAGAGCGGGCGACCCAAGCAGCAGCTGGCCAACAACCCCTAGGGGAGAAAAATGAGCTGGCCTCCAGGGAAGAGGAAGAAGCCACATGCCGAGTGCCATCTCTCGGAGGAGAGAGTGCTTTCTGGGCATCTGGGCTCAGGGAGCTGCTTCAAGCAGATTCCAGACTAAGATGACTGTGGCTAGATGCCCACACCCAGCCACACCCAAATCTTCCCAAGAGATAGCCATCTCTGGAGGGGCAGTATGGAGCAGTGGTTAATGCTACGGCTTTGTGGACAGGCAGGTGTGAATGCCAGCTCAACCACTGAGTCACATGACACTGAGCACAGCTACTTCATTTCCCCAGCCTGGATTTCCTCATTTGAAAACAGAGGTTAGTAACTTCTGTCTCTAGCTCTGTTACGTTTAAATGAGATAATACATGTAATAAATATCAAAGAAGCAAGCTGTGATGGCTCAAGCCTGTAATACCAGCACTGGGGAGCCTGGGGCAGGATTGTGAATCTGCCGCCTGCGTGGGGCAGATAACAGTGTCCCGTTCTCAAGAATTTCAGAATGAATACATAAATGGAAAATAAAATGAACATAATCAGTTGCATAAACACTCAATAAATGTTAGCTACATTAAATAGTCATGTGTGCCTATCAACCTGCCCTCTAAATATTCATGTCTGTGCCCAGAACTAGTGTTGCTCTCGGTTTTGTCCAGAGAAGCTTCTTTCCACACATGGTGGTGACCACTGGGGAGACTCAACATTCACCAGAGTTCTGAGACAAAGTGCCTGTGGTGTGCTCAGCACTAAATGAGACATCTCTATCACGCCCCCCAAGGCTCAGGGAACACTGCAGAAGAGACCCAGAGAGAATGTAAGAGCCAAAGGATGGAGTGGAGTGCTCTGGAAGGAATCCTGTCTTCTGGACATGAACTCACCATTGCATTCATGACTTCCCAGGCAGCTGCTTGACCTGCATGAGTTCTGCATAATACTGGGCCCATTAACATGTCATCATGGAGGAGAGAGAGAAAGAGAGAGAGAAGGGAGGGACATCAAAATACAAGAAGGATTAGTTGGAAAGAAGTGGTTCAGTGAAGGGTAATGGGGTGGGGAAAAAAAGTATCATGATCGCAATACATCATGAACGTGTGAAAATGTCAATGAAAAGTAAAAGGTTTTAAAAAGAGAAACAACAAAAACTACGCGCTATTGTTAGTGAGATGGTGCGTTTTCCTTCATCAGCAGGAGCCTGACATGTTGAGAAGACCTGAAACCAAAGACTGGGCACTCGTTTCTCTCATAAAAAAATTCCTTGTATTTGATTATGAGTTTGTGGTTTTCACAGGGGTTCAACCCAGGAAGAGTTCTCTACCCTGCAAGCACATAAAGCCCACCTCCTCTCAAGAAACCCCCTAAAAATCCTGTTACAAAACCTCTAATGTTCCTGTCTCTAGTCTTCTCTGTGAGCTTCCTGAGGCCTGGACAGAACCTACAGCCCAGTGCAGTGCCTAGCAGGGCTGCAGACAGGATATTCCATGGCAAAATGCTTATTAATCAGGAGCTGAGTCATGCTTAGACTCGAATTATCTAAATACATCACACACACACACACACACACACACACACACACACACACACACGATCTAATTATTCTAATGATCTAATGACCAGGTCTCCTAGTCCAATGGGAATTTTGTTTTTTAATGTAATGAGTGAATTACACAGGCAAATTCTCACTAGGAGGAGGAACAGAAGATCCTCAATCAACTTCTGAATTCCCAAGAGGCCTGCACCTCCTTGCCCTCCTCCTAAAACACTGAGCAGAAATTAGAGCTGCTCCTTATCACACAAAGGAGTGGGATCAATGACTCAACTCATGAGCTCCTAAAGGGAAGAGAGGTCATTCTGACATTGTCCAAAAGACAGCAATAGGTGCCATGGGTCCTGGCTGGGAATTTGGTGGCAGATTCTGACAACAGCTGCCTGAGCCCCTTCGTACCCCTACTTCAGCTGAGGTGTAAGGCCAGCACACCACCACCCTAGGCCCCTTCTCTGAATTCTTTCTAGCCTTCTCCTCGACTCAGTGTGTGCTTCCTGTGGCTAGAAACTCCCAGACAAGTAGGCCTAACCCTAACCCTAGGGAACGACTGAGCTCTGCAAGCACTTTCTATCTACTGCTTGAGAGGACTTCCCACTCTGCTGACAACAGGAATCCATCCACTCTGCCCAGGGCCCTCTCCACTCCCGCGCATCCTCGACACTCTCAGGAGTACTTTGCAAGGAAGCAGTGACCAGGAGGAAGACCAGCTCAGAAACCACCTACCTATTTCTGCTTATGTTATTTTACTCAGTCATCCTTTCATTCAAGAAACAGTCATGTGCCAAGCGAAAGGAAAGACTATAGAGATGAACTCATTCTCACTTTCTTTCTCCCTCCCCCATCTTCCTGGGCGTTCACAAATCTTTGAGTGTCAGAAACACAAAAAGGCTCTCTGCCGGGCCAAGGAGAGCTCTTCTTCCTACTAATATTACAACACATCTATTTTAATCTCCCAAATGGCTGAAGTCACAGTAGAGCCAGGATCTGGCACTGGCTTCTGTGAATCCAGGCACAAAAGCTTTCTTTCCATCACTCCCCTGTTCTGGGAGAGATAAAGCCTGGCTTCTCCTCACCATACCCTATCACACCGCACCAGGTTCTAAACCACAGTCCCTCCCTGCACTGCTCCCCTGGCCTCCACCACACACTGCGCAGCTGGGATTTCATCTGCTCGGCAGCTGTCTGCAGATAATGCGTAATCTCTTCTTTGACCACTTCAAGACTGTATTTTATAGCAAGTTTTTAATAAACCCATAAGTAAATGTCTCCCTTAATAGAAATCAGAGCACTGTTTTCAAGAACCAGAAACATAACTATTTATATACACTCCAGCTAGCAACCTACAAAAACTAGCATTTAGCCATACAACAAATGACACAGATTTTCAAAGATGCTGTACATTTTAGACAAAATAGACACAAATAAAAACAAAGTAAGCTGGTGTGGGGGCACACACCTTTGATCTCAACACTCATAGGTCACTGTGGGGGTCAAGGCCAACCTGGGCTAAAAAGTGAGTGATAGGTAGGCCTAGGCTAGAGTGAGACCCTGCTTCAGGAAAACAAAACAAAATTTTAAAAGAAAAAAGGAAACAACCCTCAGAGAGAGAGAGAGAGAGAGAGAGAGAGAGAGAACACGCACCAGGGCCTCCAGCCACTGCAAACAAACTCCAGATGCGTGTGCCACCTGTGCATCTGGCTTATGTGGGCACTGGGGAATTGAACAAGTCGTTAGACTTTGCAGTCAAGTGCCAAAACCACTTAGCCATCTCTCCAGCCCCTCATGCCACTTTTTAAGAGATTGTCTAGTCTTCTACCACCTTGGCTGTAACCACCAACTGCATATATTGTGTTACCAAAATATTGTCTATAGTTTACATAAGGATGGCAAGTCAAACACACACATACAACTTTGCAATGGTCTTTGCTTGAATGATATCCTGCTCCAAAATTCGACTGTACTGATCTCAAATAAAGGTATAGCCTGTGCTGTTTCCTCTCCACCAAGGAACAAAGCCTCTGATTTCTTTGAGAACAGAATGTGTCTCAGTGATCCTCAAATTAGCTTTCCACTGCACCATTTCAACATGAGGCTGGGACTACAAGACCAAGTCTTTGGCAAGGCATTTGTGAAACCAAACAGAGTAGCCTGTGTGATGACTGTATTTGCTACTTAAAAAAGTCTTGTGCCTCTTGAAAATGGAGTCAGAGGAGGGAGAAAAGGCTAAGACAGGCCTTTGAAAACAAAACACAGTAGAAGTATTCAGTGTCTCAGTGGTGATCCCTAACAAAGAGGTTCTCTGATCATGAGCTGGGTTTTCTCTTGGCTTTAGCAGTAGCCGTCCCACATGCTTTTCTAGAAGACCTGAGAGAAGGGCCACCACTGTGACCTTCAACCTACAAGAGGCTCATCTAGAAGAAAAAGAGGGTGTTCCAGTTGGGTGCATTTTCATGTAAGCTAAACATGCTTCTAACACAGAGAGGAAACCACACCCAGGGAGGTTTCAGGGAGGAGGTAGAGTGTGGGGCACGCCACTCACTTCTGAAGGCTCACCATGCTTGGTCATTGAACCAATACCTGAATAATCACAACTCTCTTAGATTAATGAACACTTACTATATATCTGGTACGCTATATACAACCAGTTTCCATGCAAAATCTCATCTAATTCTTAAAAATAACCTCATGGCACAAAAATCTGTATTATTCCCATCCTAGATGAGGAAAACAGATTTAAACTGATAGATTGCTTGGACTTACAAAGCAAATTGGCAGTATTTGCTTAGAACCACATGAAAGATATGTTAAGGAATAAGACAATTGAATTTATATAATGAATACAGTATTAAACCATAATTGTAGACTCTTGTATTAATTATTTCATTTCTTTTGAGGGTGTCCTAAGACTGCTGATTGACATTAAAATGTTTGGAGAATACAAAGGAAGAGTATTCAGTGCCTAGAGAAAACCACCACGAAGCCACTCAAGGATCACTGCTCCTACAGGGGCCTCCCATCAGGGTGGAGCTGGAGACACTTCAGTCAAGACCAGGGGGGTGCTTGTATTACCCAGTCCTTTCTTTTTCCTAAGGGGCAAAAAGTTTGGCTGTCAAGTTTCCAGGGTACGTCTTCTCTCGGACCTAACCATTACCAACCATTTAGAACTCACCTGCAGGCCACAGGCACCCTTAGCAACGCATCCAGGTATTTCCAATCATTAATTGCAGAACTGAAGGCACTGCCACTTAAATGTGATCTACACGAAATGGAACAAAGTCTAACCAATTGCAAGAAAAGCAACAGTAAATGTAAGATCACTCTATGAACGGGGTATAGTGGCTCATGCTTTTAATCACTGCACTGGGAAGGCTGAGAATCTCCTTGAGTTCAAGGCTGTGTGTGTGTACACTGAACATACATGGGCACAAACACACAGAATGAGCTTTCAGATAGTGGGATATTTGGCTGAGTTAAATATGTAATCGTGAGTTGGGTCAGTCTGTCATTCAATAAATTACTTCCTGGATGAATACTCTGGGAAGTAACATTTTAGTTTTTTAAAAAATATTTTATTTATTATTTATTTATGAAAGAGAGAGGGGGGAGGGAGAGAGAATATGGGCATGCCAGGGCCTCCAGCCACTGCAAACAAACTCCAGATGCATGAGCCTCCTTGTGCATCTGGTTTTATGTGGGCACAGAGGAATCAAACTCAGGTCCTTCTGCTTTGCAGCAAACACCTTAACTGCTAAGCCATCTCTCCAGCCCTGAAATTTTAGTTTGATGCACTGAAATACTACATAAAATTTAATAGTGTTAGCAGGGTGTGGTGGTGCACGCTTTTAATTCCAGCAGCACTCAGGAGGCAGAAGTAGGAGTTTCAAGACTACCCTGAGACTACAGAGTGAATTCCAGGTCAACCTGCGCTAGAGCGAGACCCTTGGTTAGGTCAGGGGTTCATTGCACTTTGTTGTGTTGGGGTGGGGAGGTGTGCATATTTGAGTGTGAAAGTCAGAAGACCAGTTGTTCCTCAGGAACATCATCCACCTTTCTGAGACAGTCTCATATAGAGTTGGCTGGCCAGAGAGCCCCAGAGATCCACCCATCTAGTACTGAAATCACAAGCACATACCACCATACCTGGCTTGTGAATTTGGGTTCTGGGGATGAACTCGGATTCTCATGCTGCATGGCAAGTTACCTTCCAAGACCCAGAAGAGATACTTCTGAGTCATTAAAAAACTGTTTAATGTTCTCTCAAGTAAATAAATATATCTTTACAAAGGGGGCTAGGGAGATAGCTCAGCAGTTAAAGACACTTGCTTGCCAAGCCTGCTGGCCAGGTTCAATTCCCAAAGTACCCACATAAAACCAGAAGTGGAGCATGTGTCTGGGAGTTCCTTTGCAAAGACAAGAGGACCTGGAACACACATACACATTTCTTTCTCTTCTCTCCCCTTCTCCCCCACTCTCTCTCCTCAATGAATAATTTTTTTTGTTTTGTTTTGTTTTTCGAGGTAGGGTCTCACTCTAGCCCAGGCTGACCTGGAATTCACTATGTAGTCTCAGGGTGGCCTTGAACTCACGGCAATCCTCCTACCTCTGCCTCCCAAGTGCTGGGATTAAAGGCATGTGCCACCATGCCGGGCGAATAAATATATTTTTAAAGGTAAATAAGTTTAGTCATAAAGGAGGTACGGATGATACCACCCACTTCACTGTATACCATGTTAAAAAAAATACAAGAATTTAGACAAACTGGCCAAGATATTTGTGTAAATCTCTGATATAAAATGTGTAAATAGGGCTGAAGAGATGGCTTAGCGGTTAAGACGTTTGCCTGCAATGCAGAAGGACCCGAGTTCAACTCCCTAGTGCCCATGTAAAGCCAGATGCACAAGAGGGCCCATGTGTCTGGAGGGCCTTTCTCTCTCTCTCTCTCTCTCTCTCTCTCTCTCTCTCTCTCTCTCTCTCTCTCTCTAATAAATAAATAAAAATTTAAAAAAAAATGTGTAAATAAAAAAATATTTTTATTTTTATTTTATTTGAGAAAGACGCAGACATAGATAGTGAGTATGGGTGTGTCAGGCCCTCTAGCTGCTGCAAACAAAGTCAAGATGCACTTTGTGCATCTGGCTTTACATGGGTACTGGGGAATCAAACTCGGGTCATTAGGCTTTGCAGGCAAGCACTTTAACCACTGAACCATCTATTCAGCCTCAACACTGAATTCTTAATAGCTCATCTGCAGATAGAGAAATTGTCTTTAAAAAGAACTGTGGAGACAATACCATATAGTATCAGCAGGCACCCAGAAACAAACAGTGCTTCATCAAACCCAAAAATGTTCTCATAAATCATATTACCCAACCCCCTAGCAAAAAAAAAATCATTTGTCATTTCTTTTCACTGTCACAATGGGAAATACTTGAATGTAACTTTCTATTTGAAATCTTGAAAGTAAATTCTTTTTCTGTGACAAGGAGATATAAACCTAAAATCTTCCTCTAAGGCTTATGAATTGAAGCAATTCAAATGTTTAGATATTATGAGACCAAAAAAATTATTTTGAAAACTTAATGTTCTTTATGATTCATAAATATAAAATGACATTATTCATTCCTCAAGAGTTAAGGAATTAACATAGCCATGCACAGAGTGGGGGACACTTAATCCCAGCACTGGCGAGTGGAAGAAGAGAGTTCAAGGCTAGTCTCAGCTACATGCATAAGTAAGCTGGAGGCACGCTTGCACATTAGATCCCATCTCAAAAAAACCAACCAACCCCCCCAAAAATTAATAAATACACTTGCATTGGTGGGTTGATGGTAGAATTAAATTTAAAATTTTTAAGAAATCAAAAGGAAACTCCCATAGTACACATGAAGATAATGTACTCCTCTGGCCTGAAATTCATTCCTCCCTCTCTACATCCCAAGACAGACAGATGAATTCAGAGCCAAAAGAGCTGGAGAAAGCACCTTCTCCAGAAGTCAGGCGCTAAGTAGGATGCAAAGACAGAAAAGCTCACTCTAATTCTTTTAGCCTAGGTCCTGTCTGCACTGCAACCTCCCAGCCAGAGCCCAGGACAGGCACTTCAGTGCTGGGGGCAGGGAGACAGGCAGGGAGGAGAAAACCAGGTTCTAGCTGCATGGCCTGTCTGGAAGTCTGACTTGCCATGTAGGAGTTAGGAGAGGAAGTCCATGGGTGGGGCCAGCGGGGGAGTCTTTGAATGCCAAGCTAGAGTCTGGAATTTCACTTACACAATAGGCACAGGCAACGGTTTCTTGAGTGGGAGCGTAGAAAGGAGTCTTCTCCAACACGGCTAGAGCTAGCAGAAGTGGGGAACTGTTACTACATTTTTCTAAACAAGATGCTGGCTTTAGTCATTTCAACATTTTCCTCTTATTTAAAAAAGAAAACCTTGCCGGGCATGGTGGTGCATGGCACTCAGGAGGCAGAGGTAGGAGGATTGCCGTGAGTTCAAGGCCACCTGAGACTACATAGTAAATTCCAGGTCAGCCTGGACTAGAGCGAGACCCTACCTCGAAAAACCCAATAGATAGATAGATAGATAGATAGATAGATAGATAGATAACCTTAACAAACAAAAATGAATCCAGCTTTTCAAGACTCATAGTGTGAGGAAAGTGATACCTTCATTCTGCAGGTAAAAAAAAAATGAAAGAAACGTAAAGGTGTGTGCTGGTGGTTAAGGTTAAAGCCTCAAGGCTGAAGACCCTACACTTTCTAATGTCCAAACTCTTGGCGTGGTAACACATCCACGGTTCCATTAGCCAAAATGAGCCTGTTTTTTTTTTTTTTTTATCACATTTACTGGCCCATAAATCTCTACACACTACTTTATCTGCACAGACCTGACTCATTTTTAATATTCTATTCCCTTTAGCTAGAAAAGCAAACTCATTCTGGGTTCCCTTGAGGTATTAGCATCCAGCAGAAATGCAGAAACAATTTCCTCAAAATGACAGCACTCTTGGCCACGGATGCTAAATGAATAAATTCATTTAGGAGACATTAAAAAAAAAACCTAATACAGATTTTTAATAGCATTTTACCAACATTGGGTAACAAGAGCTAGGAAAGATTACATCCGAGAGCAAAGCAGGCAGCCTTTGTAGGCATGTAGGAAATGAAATCAAGCAGATATGCTGCATGTTATCCAAAGGATGTCTTGTCTCCAAGAACTAGAAGCACTGGAGCACCACACCAGGGTGGGGAGTTGAGGGGGCTTTACCAGAATTCCTGTGTGGCTGTTGAAAACACAATAATCTTATTTCACACTAGGACACTATCAGCAAATAATAATCCTGAGGTGATCCCTTTGGACATTAACTCCCCATTTCTCAGCTGCTCAGCACCTGTGGTTTTTCTGTTATAGAAACACCAACACTAGGCTTGTGCAACTGTAAACCACAGTCTTAGGAAGTGATCTGAAGGTGAATTAGGGGACAGAGGTCATTTTGTGTGTTTTTTAATTTGTGTAATTTATACACAACTTATAGCCTACCTTTTTTGAAGGGATTTCTTTGAGGAAAGCACAAGCAATAAAAGCATCTGAGGCACTTGAGTGACTGACTTTTTTCTAAGTTTTAAAAGTTTCCTTATCCAGAGAGGACAGTTAAGACACTTCCTGTGTGTAAGCCCCACCCTGCTCAGGGAGCAGTTTATAACCACCCTTAACCCTTTCAGAATTACAGCCTTTTGTTATGGGTGGGCCTCAGAGTGCATTCTACTTCTTAAGAGTATTTTCTTCGGCCTAGTGTTCTTTCCTGAGACTGCAAGCAAACGAGAGGCTAGAGGTGAGTTTCTGACAGAACCTCCCCAATGGGTACTTTCTCCTTGGCGGAAAGACACCATGCAGTAGTCTGACCAAAGTGCACACAGTGAATTCCTCAGACCCCAGCAGACCTAGGGAATGTCTATGCTGACTCCTCGCCACTTGCAAGCTCCCTCACCTGTGTTTTCCAAAGAGCCAATTCCTTCAGGGAACAAGGGGGCTCAAGCAAAGATGCAGAACCATTCCTCGGTGCAAATGAAGCTTCCTGGGAGCTTGCTGCCCCAGGAATGCAGCACAGCCTAGCAAATGTTTAAAATCACATCCTGTTCTGCCTCGTGTTTTCCAGAAAAGTGTTATTACTGTCAACTATTTCACAAGACAAGTAAACCAATGAATGAAATATATGGCCTTCCCCCTTCCCAGGGAAAACATACCAGGACTGAGCTCTTTCCTTCCTCCTCCTCACAGGAACCACATTGGTGCCACAGAGTTAAAATAAGTAACACACCGTCTTTGGATACTACTCTACAGTATCAGAGCCATTCCTGGCTTAGTAACTGATTCCAGGGGCTTCTAAATGGAAGGAGTTCTGCTTTCAGTTATGAACCTATTTTCTCGTGTGGAGGTTGGGGTGCTGGCCAGGCCCTGCAGGCAGAAATAACACAGCACACTACTGTACTCACGGGATACAACTCTCCATTAAAACATGTGCATTAAAGAACTGGGCGCATCCGATCATTTGAGCCTGAAACAGACTCCAAAAAAAGCCTGTAATTGATCCAGCTAATCCAACCCGTAGCACTGAAATGACGATAACTGACTTTTATTATAAATTACATAGACCGCCAAATTGATGGCAAAGCGGTTTCCGACACAATACATCCAAAGAGTTAAATTTAAGCTTTAGAATCAAAACTGTAATTAACCCAGGCTTAGGAACAAAAAGACCACTCCCCCCTCCCCTTTGCTATTGTTCTACAGGGCTGGGTTGGGGGGGTAGTGCACTTTTACACCTTTGCGCGCAGAGGCTTGCTGCTGGGGGCTGGGAGTCACAGGAGACCAAATGCTTGCATACTAAAAGGTCTATTAGCATTAATCTCCTGAGATGGGGGGGGGGGGGCGACGACTGTGAGAGCAATTGGCAGCCTATACCTGACCACCCAGATCCTGGAGCCAAAGGTACCGGAGCAAGTCTGTGTGTGGCGGTCTGGAGCCCGGGGTAGTTACTTCTAAGCTCAAGGGGTGCTCCCAGCCAAGCTGAGGCTTTGGGGGCCAGGCCGTGGGGCTCAAGTACCATATGTCAGACCCCGGCAGCCCCCTGGGAGCCAGGCTGGGCCTTAGGGAGAGGGAGAGGGCTTACCTTGGAGCTGTTTGAATCTCCCTTCCAGCTGGTTGTAGTTGTAAGGCACCTGCTGGCCCGTGTAGGCCGGCGAGAGCGGCCCGGAGATGCTGGGTGTCCTCTGCAGCTCCATGAGGCCGGGCCCTCCGACCCCATGCACCGGCGGGGGGCTGCACCCGGCTCCTCAGGCCCGCCGCATGCCGCGGGGCGCGGGCGGACGCACGGACGGGAGGCTGACTGCCCGGCGCGTCCACCTGAGCCCGGAGAGCGGCGAGCACTCGGGCATCTAATGCCGGCGGCCCTGGGCGCTCCCAGTAAGCGGCTGGCAGGGTGGAGCGAGGGAAGGAGGCACGGCCCGGGGGAGCTGGCCAAGGCCAGGCGGTGGCCGGGCCGAGCTCGCTCGCTGGCTCGCGGGGCGCACACACGCACGCACGCACGCACGCACACCTCCGGGCTGCGGCCGGTTAGTAATTGAACCGGAGCGGGCAGTGATGTCACCTGATTAGCATAACAGCATTGTGCAGGGGACGCGGGCTGAACCACGCGGAGGGCGCGGGGGAGGCCGCCTCCCCGCCGGGCCGGGCCGCGCGCCCCGGGCGGCTCGAGCTCGCTCTCCGGAGGGGTCGGCGCCTCCCGGGAGGCCGGCAGGGAGGGAGGGAAGGTGGGATGCCGTCCCCGGGAAGCGGCCCGAGCCCCGCGGAGCGCGGGAGAGCGCGCGGGCGCACCTGGGCACTGCGCGCGGGCACCGAGCACCCGGCCCGGCGCCTCCGCAAGTCAAGTCCGTCGGTCTGGGCGCCAGGCAGGGCTCGAGAGGGAGAGACGTGAACCTGGGCCCACAGGAGGCTGAGCCGGAGGTTTCCCGAGGTACCGCCACCCACGGCGCAAGGCATTGTGGGAGAAAGGTACACACAGGTACACTCACCCGGACCTGACCCCACCCCCCTCAAATCCCTGTCTTTGGGTTCTCTGGTGGCTTCTTTTTACTCTCTAGAAAATAACGTGATCAAATATGTCATGCCTGTAATCCAGCTGGTTAAGTTTACACCGCAAATTGCCGGCCAGCCAGGAATACACAGAGAAATCCTGCCCCCAATTTTATTCCTAAGGATCCCAATCTGCATTAAAGAGGTGGCCCAGGCTCACATTAGTCCCCAGGGCACTTGGAACCCAAAGGCTTGCATCCTGCCAGGGTAGCAGGTAAAGCCCAGATAAATAAATGCTCAGCTCTAAATGATCCCCACTCCTTCAGCCACCCAACTGCCCTAGTAATACAACTAGTATCAACCTTTAGTCCTCAAGACAAGCCCAGTCAAAAGCTCTAGGTTGACCTGGAAATCACTCTTGTCTCCTACTTCTGACTCCCAAGTGCTGGAATTAAAGGCATGTACCACGGTGCCAAACTCAAAAGATTGTTTTATCCAAGGTGTACAGCATATTCTAAAGCCTTCTACCTTTGTCAATTCACAGTGCTAACCAGAGGAAGTTGAGAAGGTAGCAAAACACTAGATCTCAGAAGAAGCACTGACTAGAATTTACAAACCCGAGTTTGGGGACATCCCATGGCTTTGGAAGAAATTAAAATGCTTAACTATTAAATATACCGATGAAGCAATAAGTCACTCCAGCTACGGCACAGAAAAATGAGACTACAAAGGGATCTGTCAATGTATAGCATCATCATCATCATTACTATTGTTATTTTATTTTGTTTCTTGAGGTAGGGTCTCTCTAGCTCAGGTTGACCTGGAATTCTCTATGTAGTCTCAGGGTGGCCTCGAACTCACAGCAGCAATCATCCTATCTCTGCCTCCTGAGTTCTGGGATTAAAGGTGGCCCAACACCATGCCCAGCAATAACATCTTAGTTCTAATCTTTACACACAGTGAAGAACATGAGTCACCGCTCAGTTCTCCTTGCGAGCTCCCTCTGGTTTGGTGAACACACTTTCTAATTAGCCAGGCCACTACAGTGATTGCAGAGGTGGGGGCTAATGTAGACACTGAACCCAAGGGACAAACCAGGCAAAGTGAGCATCCCAAGTATGCTTAGAGAAGCTTTGAGGCCGAGGAAGGGCTTCATGAGTGTCAGGGAGAGAAGGTGAGAAGCGGATATCCGTCAGGTATGACGGGGCCAAGAATGGGACAAAGCTCTGAAAGCTCACCTGGCCACTGCTAACTCGGCTGTGGGAGAAGGAAAGGAAGGCTCTAGACCATTTTTCCACTGTCCGCTGGGCTGCCTTGGCACTAGTCAGTGCGTGCAAGGTACACTACTGAGTATATTAAGAGGACTCAGGGGTGACCGGGAGAGTTGCTAGTCAAAAGGTAAGGGACAAACTGCATGGAAACAGTTAAATACCCAAGGACTCCAAGGAGAGTTCACAGAATGAGGCCACGTCTGCTCAGAGAGAGCCCCAGGAGACACTGGCGTTCTGACTGTCAGTACACTGGAGGATCTTCCTCACTCAACTGCCAAGGCTGCAATGCAGCTCCATCGCTGAAGCCCAGTGAACGATCAGTCTGGGCTGGAAGCCATGAAAAGCAGATGAGAACTAAACATGGGCTAGCAACTGCTGAAGACTTTGGAACCAGGGGGGCAGGGTCCAGACCGGGCTCTAGCCTTGATTACCCTAGCTGATAAGAAAGAATGAAGGCAGTGAGGTCTGCTGTGTGGTTACTGCAACGAACCAGTCAAAGGCCCAATTAGGGTGTGGTAAGAGGACTGAAGGAGTGGGCTGAGCTAAGAGTTAATCTATAGGACTTTGGAAACCAAATATATGTGGGAAGTTCAAAGGCTAGGATCTGGAAAGACTGGGCATTAAGAGATGGCCGGCGGGTATAAAGAAGAAACGAACATTTCCTTCTAGACTGCCGGACTCTGAGTCACCTGCAACACCGCCAGGTGACATGTCCAGAGCATGCAGGAATGGGGGAACTAGAGGTCAAAGTTGAACATGTAGTCCAGGACACAGAGGGGCAGATGAGGGTACTGGAGGTCAATCTAAGAAGAGAGGAACAAGGCAAAAGGCCCAGCAGAGCCCTGAAAGCTCTGGGTTTGGGAGGAGCTAGAAGCATCAATGAGGACTGGAGTGATAGCTGGGGGAGGGGACACACGGCACTCATCTAAAAGAAGAAGAAGAATCAGCAGAGACCCCAAGGGAGGTTTAACGAAATGAAAATTCAAGAAGAAAGAGAGCCACTCATCAGGGAGAGAAGGTAGACAGCATCACAAGAGGCAGAGACGGGAGTCAGGGAGGTGAGGGGTGGGTTCCTAACAACACCAGGTTACCAGAATTAGAATAAGGAGAAAGAAGATGTGGAGGTTTGAGTCAGGTGTCCCCCATAAACCTATGTGTTCTGAATGCTAGGTCCCCAGCTGGTGGCAATTTAGGAACTGGAGCCTCTTGGAGGTGGTGTGTTATTGGAGGCAGGCCTATAGGTGTCCTAGCCAGCTTCCCCTTGCCAGTGTCTGGCACACTATCCTGCTGCTGCTGTCCACCTAATGTTGGCCAGGAGGTGATGTCCACCCTCTGCTCATGCCACATTTTCCCTGCCACCAAGGAGCTTCCCCCTGGAGTCTGTAAGACAAAATAAACCCTTTCCTCCACAAGCTGCTTTTTGTCAGGTGCTTTGTGCCTGCAGCATCAAGTTGACTACGACAGTTAAATCAGTGCCAGAGCTGACTGCCAGCAGAAGAGACGATAAAGCCAAGTAGAGAGCAAAGAACCACAGGAAGGGATGCTGGGCGGAGCCCAATCATTCAGCTAACCCTGAGTGGCTTTGGGCAAGGGAAGGAAGGATAAAGATATCCTCACGAGGAAAGTGGAACAAAAGACCAGGGGTCCTGTCCATATTTTATTTACAAAGACCTTAGAGAAACAATCCTAAAGACCTTGCATGTGCAGGAACATGGCACGTGAATGGGTACCTCGAAGATGGTTTTCAGAATCTTAGAACCAGCTCCCGAGTAACAGATCTTGCAATTTTGGCTCACCTCCTCAATTTTTATTTTTCCAATCTAAAAATGAGCCGTCACCCAGGCTGGGCCCTCTGATAAGTGGCTGACCCTGCCTTGGAACTATACTCAGGTTCCAAGGAATGATGGGAGACTGGTAAGCTGTGGAAGCAGAGCAAAGGAGGCCCCTACCTATCTGCCACTGTGATGTGACAGTATGGCCAAGCTCCTTTGGTGCTCTGTGGACAGAAAACACTAGAAGCACCAGGGGAGGATGGATGAGCCTGCGCCCAGCATCTGCTGCTTGGGCTCCACCCCGACTTCTGAGTGCCACTGAGAAACGTCATAAACCTGAGCATGTGTTTCTAAACTTCCCAAGAACTCACAGCCCTTGTGCACGAGTCAAACAGGTTGGAATCGATGGCCATAAAAACCTCCAGTTCTATGGGCTGGAGAGATAAAGACCCTGGTTCAATCCCTAGTACCCATGTAAGGCCAGATGCACAAAGTGGCCCCTGCATCTGGAGTTTGTTTGCAATGGCTGGAGGCCCTGGCATGCCCATTCTATGCCCCCATCCCTGCTTGCAAATGAATACAAATATAAAAATGTGTTTTAAAAAATTCCTACAGGTTCTAAATTCGTGTGTTTGTGACTTGGGTCTGCTATCTGCCACCCCACCCCACCCCACCCCCGTTAGATTGCATTATAACTACAGTCCTGTTATCTGTCTCCACATAAACTGAATGGTCATCATAACCATCCTCACACTTTGTCGCTTACAAAATGCTTTCACATTTTCTGAGGTAGGTATTGTCTCCAGTTTACAAACAAAGCGTGAGCTTTCCTTGCCCAGGCTGCCTGGCTGGTGGGCAGCAGAGGTGACAGGTTCACCCCAGGTTGACCAAGTCCAGTGCTCTCTCATTTACTGAGCTCTAAGGAAGGACTTCTAAGATGTTTCACAAAAGCTAGAGCTAGTTAAGTAATACCAATGTAAACCTAAAACTCAAGGAAGCCTTCACAACCAACCTCTACAACATTAATTCGGGTAAGAATTAGGTACACTGTTGGCGTGTCCACAGGAGACATGCTTTGAGGACTCTGTGGCTGTGAGTGGACTTTGGTTAATTTTACTCGCTTTTGCCCTCTCTTTTTACTTGACGGATTGTCCAAAGAGATCTAGCAGGTGGGGTGTGAATGAGAACACAAGGGAGTGAGATTAAGTCTGTGTGTGTTCTAGGAGGGAAGATGAATGCCTTCCCTGCATTCGGGCAAGCCTGAAAGGGTAACTCTGATGCTCCTTTCCTGAACATCCAACTATTAACAAGACAAAGTATCTGGGAGAGAATAGCAAGATGCTGACGTGTGACAGGACCTGGACACGTTCAGTCTCAACACTCGAGACACCAGCCCCGGAGCTGGGGGAGCAGTGGTGGGAAGAGGTTGCTGAATTCCCTGAAGCTCTCCACGGCTGTTTCCAGGGTCCAGGCTGCCTAGAACTCAGTCTCCTAAGTGCTGGGATCACACTGCTTCTCACTATCTACCTACTACTGTCCGAGCTAGGTAACCACTGACAACTTCTTCCCGAGCACTTCCTTTTAGGAAACCAAGATACCCCCAGCACGTGGGACCAGAAGCAGGTCCACAGGCCTTCGTCACCTCTCTGGCCCACCTGGGATCCACCTGACAAACCTGTCACTGTGGTCATTCTTCCGTCTCCCCTGGTGCCTACAGGGCCTTCTGCCCCTAGCTAGCGAGTTGCCACTGTCATTTCTCCCCCAAAGTCCGCCTCAGCATACATCATCTGTACCTGCTTCAATGGAAATCCCCCTACTTAGCAGAAAAGTCAAACCACTAAGCATACCACCAAAAGATCCAGGTAAGAATAGAAAGGTAATTATCTGAAGCTTCCTTTCCCCTCGAAAGAAGAATTTTCCAAACTCTCATAAGCATAAGCATGAGCATAAGGTGCTTGACGCCAATATCTTTCTGGCACTACACCAGCCTGCTCTAGGTGTCTGTACTCACCAAGAAGCCCTTGCCCTCACAATCCACACCACTCCTGGGGACCAGAGGCAAGACCATGCCTACTGCTCTAGAGCCGTGACCACGGGAGCCTCTGAGGCGGGGTTGGGCACAAACAGCAAGGGGAGGAGAGGTGAGTCAAGGCTTGGCCACGTTCTGACCTTGGGGTTCTCTGGGCCTGAAAATATGGCAGAATAAGGGGTGGGAGTTGGTCTATAAATTGAGGTAACTGTCCATAAAGACCAGGCACAACCCTAGGAGCCACAATTACCAGTCTGCTTAACTCCTCATATGGCGAATTTTGAAATTTCATCTTATTCTACTTTTGGCCATTTCTTACTTCACCATGGAGGCTACTGGGAATTGAACCTAGGACCTCACCCAAGCTAGATGAGCACTCTAGCACAGAGCTACAGTCTTTGTCCCTCTCTTTACACAGTATTTTGAGACAGGCTCTCATTACGGTATCCAGGCTGGCCTAGAGCTCACTCTGTATGCCAGACAGGTGCTGAATGTGTAACCCTCCTTCCTGAACCTCCTGAGCAGTTGATGGTATAAACCTACAATACCAGGCCTGGATGGACCTCTTCCTCACTTTGATGGGGGCATTGCGGGACATATTTACAGGTATGAACTCTTAAGCTTCTTCCTGGCTCTAGCACTTTCTTTGGGTGAGTCCTCCAAGCTAGCAGCTTAGCTCTGACGCACAGCATTAACCAGTTGGGGATTTGGGGGCCTGAATAAAGACATTTATTTTTCTTTTTTTTTTCCTTTATTTATTTATTTTTTATACAAGCTGGTTTCAAATTTGCTATGTAGCCAAGAATGACCCTGAACTGCTATTCCTCCTGCCTCTGTCTCTGGAATGCTGATATTACAAGCATGTGCCACCATGCCCGGTTTTATATGTCACTAAGGACTGACCCTAACTTCATACATGCTAAGCAAGCACTCCACTAATGAGCTCTATTCCCCCTGGTCCATGATCAGGACATGTTTAAGTGGCAAGACCAGCCCTCAATTGACAAGTATTCACACATCCCATCCCTTTCTCTTTAACTCCCCATCATGCATCATACACTTGGAAAAGTCCTATTTTATAGCTAGAAAGCAATAGTGCCTCAGAAAGCATAAACACAATACGTACTATGAAGTTAATTGCAAAAAGCTTATGTTTTTATGAAGGCCAGAATTTCTCTGGGCTGGTGATATCAGATTCATTATTATAGGACTTAAGATAACTATAAGAAAAATTGAAGGAAAAGTGAAGGGTGTTTTGCTACATCCATAGTGATGACTGGCTGTGTCCCTTGAAGAATATGATCTCTTTCTCCCTCTCCCTTCCATGTGTGTGTGTGTGTGTGTGTGTGTGTGTGTTCTAAATAGTCACATCAGAACTGGACACAGCACCTGAACAACACTGCTGCAGAGTAAACAGCTAACTGAGTCTAGTAAACAAGGCCCAAGGTCCTGGGGAAGGAATGCAGTTTACTTCTAACCCAGCCAAACTAACCCCTGCATTTCTATGACAAGCTAGAGCTTCCTTATTTGGGCAAAAGAACGCCCCAGTCAGCCCAGAGGCCCCACCTTTGGCAAGCAGGTACAGCCCCAGCTAGAACCTGGCCGGGCCTCTCCCAGTAAGCAGTGGTTAAAGGGAAAGAACACTGGAGGAATTCAAGTGGGCCAGGCCTGTCCTGCCCAGGACTTTGTTGTTTTCCACCTCCATCGTAGAGGGAAAGGCTGATGCATGCTGTGGAGCTAGAGCTTCAGGAGGTTTAGACGGGGCAGAAGACAGTGTTCTCTGGGTACCAGGGCTTGAGGGAAGCTAATGGGAAAGGAACAGATCAAGCCTGTTCTTTGTAAAAGGAAGCTTCTGGACTCTGCCCTCAGGCATTCGCTCACTCACTCTTTCCTAGGAACTGTAAAGAGAAAGATAAGGAAATGTGATATATACACAACTGGAGAAATGAGGAGAAAGAGGGAAGGAGGATGTGGGGGCCACCTTATCATCAAGACAGGCCTTTATTTCTTAGCTACAGTGAGCTGAAGTCAACTAACCCAGCCCACCTTTCTCAGCAGCCCTCCCCCACCCACAAGCACAGCCTCTCCACTCCAGTGCTTTCTTCTCTGTAGGCACAGTATGACTGGTGAACACAAATAAAAAGATGCTATTCATGCCTGGCCAGCCAGGCCAAATGTGCCCACTGGTGTAATGGTGGCATGTCTTTTATGGGGGAAATTAACTGCTTTCCATTAGACTGAAGGCCCACTCCATGGGAGGGAATTCATGCCTGGGGAGGTCATAAGCCCTAATGGGGAAGCTACTACTGTTTGGCTAAATGGATATGGTAAGGCCACCACCATGCCCTCTAAGTACTTGTGTTGATACTTGGTTAGAGAAACTTTTCAGATGGCAATGACCACTGGGGAGACTAAAAACTCATCAAAGTGCTGAGAAGAAGAGACAGTGGAGTGTTCAGCACTAAGTGAGACATCTTTATCACATCCTTCAGAAAAGGTGGCAGAAAAAGATGTAAGAGCCAAAGGAAGGGGAGGAGTGCTTTGCAATACTGTCTTCCAGACACAAAGTGGCCGTGGTATTCATGAGCTCACAGTGGCTGATGCTACCTACACAAGACCTGCATGATAGGAGGGAAGATGATGACATCGAAAGGACAGGGACTAGCTAAGGAAGAGAGTTGGTAGGTGACAGGGGAGGGAAGACAAAGGAGGGTGGTGGGGGGATTATGCTCATAGTATATTGTGCATAAGGAGGCTGTCAAGAAAGATTAAAAAACACAAAGACGTTAGCCACTCAAATGGCAGATCAGTGACAGTAATAGTGATATAGTCCTAGTGAAAATCGTGTCAAATAGATGAACCCCTGAATTTCTCTAGTTGGCTGGGGAGAGAAAAGCTGCTTTCACAGAACACAAAGCTGCTTTCACAGAACACTGGGTTCCTATATCATCATTCTGTGTGATTTTAATGTTGCTTCTAACCAAATCCCTGAGTGTGGGTTAACTGTATTGACTAACTGGGGATGGGGAGGTGTTATCTCCTGCTCTTTGAAAAACAAACCCAGAGAAAAGGACAGGGAGCAACTTGGATTGTAGCCCTGGTGTGTTAGGATGTGAAATATTTTCAGGGTGCAGTCACTTCTTGCTACTCAGCACCTGAGTTCCTGAGGCTCCCTCTATGAGATAGTACAGCCTCCTTCCCTTTGGACCTTGTTAGGCAGCCCTACTCTAAATAATTCATGGATGGCCCTGTCAAGGAGGAGAGCACAGGCCCCACAGCTGCATATTAAATGGGAGGCAGGCTCCAGGTTTACTGTGAAGAATTGAATGCTATCAACTAACTCCTGAGATCTCTCCCTTTCTCCCCTCCCCCATTTTAAGCCAGGTTATTTCCTGATGGAACTTCCAGTGCAAAAGACTTTTACTTGAAAGAGGATATGTCCTCAAGTACTTATGTGGGGAAGGCACGTGGCCAGGATACCATGCACCATACATATTCAGGATGTATGAAGCACCCTGTGTGAGACTGTTCCCTTCTACCTGTCCCCTCTGCTCTAACCAAGCTCATCAGCACTCCACCACCTGTCTGGGGTTTTACAAGCCTCTGCTCCTGGTGCATCTTCTCTGAGGCTACAGTCCATCAATCCTACAAGCCCAGCTCAAAACCTTCCCTCCTCTAGAAATTATCCCAGCTGTGACCATGGCTCCTTCTCAGAAACCAGACACCAATTCCCCTCAGCCTCCCTGTCTGGCACCTATCACTCACAGTCTTAAAGAGTATTGCTTATCTCTTCTTGTGCACCAGTCTTATCTACTTAATTACAATAATGGAAGTGCAACAATTAGAGACTCTAAAATAAAATGTGGAGTCCATTCTCAACTTTTGGTTATTTAGCTTTCCTGATATTCTTCCCCAAAAGAATTAAAAAGGGAAAAATCTCTCAGGTCCTTTGAGTATCATGTTCTTGGAACTAGAGTCATTTTCATCCCATACCTCCTACCCTAGTGGGAAATGACTGTCTAATGGGTGTAGACTTTCAATTTTGCAAAATTAAGAAATTAATTCTACAATAGTATGCATACAGTTAACACTAATGAAATACACACTAAAATTGAGCTGGTAAGGTATGTTATTTTTTAAGTAAAGTTTCAATAAAGATAGGGAAAAGGCATTGCTGGGCAGGGAAAACAGTAGATCTCGAATCAAATGTTCCATGTTTATGACTGGACTTCCAATAAAGTGTTCTGAAAGCTTATCAACGGATCCCTCCAAGGCCTCTGTACAACCGTAAGAAATAAGAACTTTACTGGGAACCCTGCCAACTCTCATTTTGGTAACAAAGAGCCATATAAATTAGTTACTGACTTGCTCACACTGTGAGTGCTGTGGAGTACTCTCCACTCATCAGTCAGAGCTGGCGCCAGGCATTATTCATAAAAATGCTTACAACCTTTGTTGCCAGTGTCTATGAGACTGTCTGTCCAAAACAAAGGAAGCCAACTGGTATTTTAGACATAGTAGCAACATATCCTACAGAAGCAAGCACATATACATTTACCCAATGGGGGGGGGTGCCAAGCAAGAATGCTTGCATGCGTAGAAGACTGCCTGCCAGGGCAGATGTCAGATCAGTTTCCCTTCCTCTGAGGGTCTGTGAAGCCCCACCATCACCTGCGCTCAAGTACTAAGACTCACATGAAGAATACCCATACCTTGTCAGCATGGGCTCATACACAGCTTATTGTTCAGGATAATTTTAGATATTAAAGGCTTATGAAGCAACGGGCCAAGGTTATTACCGATCAAAAAATTGTAGTTGGCCTATTAAAGATTATGGAAGGGCAAATGGTAAAAATCATTACCCAGGAAAGAGGCCTATAATTTAAAGTGATTATAGTTAAAGTTACACTAGTTCATGTTAATAACACTCTACAAGAGCCTGTGTTCCTGACTCATCAAGCATTAACAACAACAAAAAAATTGACATGAGACTGTCCTGAGTAAGAATCAAGGTATTTATTATTCTCTCCTCCCAAAGGACAAAGGTTGCTATCATCCTGTATTAATACACACTCCGTGTCTCACTGTGTACACAAGAAACCACCAGAAAAAGAAGCCAAAACTCGCCTTGGTAACAAAACAATGTAAGCTTTCTAACTCTTCAGATATATCTTGTATTACCAGATGTGTGTGGTACTGGGGCTTAACACCAACTGAAGACTGAATGTGGTAGGTGAGCCTTTACCACTACTCTACACTGCCAGCCCTCCATGTCTTGGAACTCCTACTGCCATATCCTTTTAGGATGGAATTCAGCATAAACAAATGTCTGATATTATTTTAAATGATCAGTTCACTTTTAAGACTCATCGTGCTTCTCTTGTGCTTGACAGGCAGAACCAGAAGGGAAACACCCTGCAAAGTATCTCATTCCCAACTCCTGTATGCCAGCTCTCTTGGGGGAGGATTTGAGTAAACTGGAGTTATCTCTAAGTCTTACCATTCTCAGAAATGTAATTGTAGGGAGAAGTACAAGATTTCCCCCTTTGCCCCATGAATTAAAGAATATTTGGAGACCTACAAACTACTAAAGTGGAAGAAGGCAATTTACAAAGGGCTGGACAAGGCAGGCCAAAGGCATCAGAGGCTTTCAATCACCACCTGGAGGCCTGAAGCCTCTGATTTATGTGACCACTAACACAGGCTGGGCAAATAACAACCTGATTCAGAAAATCTCAGATCAGGATCTGTGAAGTGGGGCGTAACGCCCCTTTACCAGAGACTTCTAACCTTATAGTAATATTCTAGAATGTTCTTCAAGATGAAAGCAACCCACAAATGTAAGTATTATAAATAGTCCTCCCGGAAATCTAGTAATATTCCTTCTTTATTATCTCCTGATACCGAACTACAGCTGTCTCAACAAAGAGGAACAGAGCACTAAAGCTAAATTACCCCCACAGAGACCAGCCCTTTCCAGTAAGAACCAGCCTGTGTGACTAGGACTTTTCTACACTTACCTTAGTCATCTGCTGGAGGAGGGGTGAGAAAAATCAATTCACCAAAAGTTTAAAGTTATTTCTGTTCCACTTTCCCCTTAAACCCTTCTCAATAAATTTAGGAATATCCAGGATCATTTTAAGAGCACTGAGGGCAAACCTAAAATGGGGAAGCTCAGTAAGTGATTTTCTAAATTAAAAAGCAGCCTTTTTTTCGTGTTTTTCCTGGATCGAGTGTCACAAATGCCCTCGGATCCACAGCAAACAAAGCCACAGGTCACCAGCGTCTTTAGTCTATCAGAACATATGCCCTCTGAATGCCCTGCTTTCCAACTTCTCACCTCACCATCTTGCATTGGGGTAATGTCCTCAGTATAAAATATGCCTCCTTCAAAAATTTATTTTCACACATGACATAGGAGGGGGCCCTGTGGAAGTTATGGAAAGGGGATTTTTCTGAGCCCTTCTCTAATGGGTGTCAGGAGAGTGCCCCCTGCGAGAAAAAAGCAGTCACCTTTGGTATTTGGATGAAAGATGAAATAAATCTTAGCCATGTAAATTTAAAGAAAATATTTATTTTCATAATGAAATGTGTAACAGTTCACATGCATATCAATGTGCATTCGCCCTCAACATTATTCTCATCCTATCGGAAAAGCTCGCCTGCTCTCTCCCTCAGCAGTCAGTGGCAGAGCAGGGCAGGGATCTCTGAGGCCATACTTTCTTCCTCAGCATCAGCCCAAAGATGGACAGTCGTAGAGGCCTGACTCCAAACCCAAGATCTGGGTTGTTTGGCCCTAGGAAGACCCCCAACATGTAAATACAGCCAAATGTGAGGTGAGGTGAGGAAAACATGATATAACCCTAATAGAAGTCATACCATACACACACAATTCCACACAACGGCCTGCTTTGCTGATTCACCACCCCAATACCTAACACAAGTCTCCTTTGCCCAAACATCTGACGTGCAATGACATCATATAACCAAAACCACATTCCTTGTCCTTCTTTCTATCCCCTCCCCAGCTGCTTGCAAAGCCTTATAGTTTTAAGTTCCTGTTCTCGCTCTCTTAAACCCTTGTCACAGCTCCAGTTCCAGGGCCTGTCTCCCCCTGAAAGACACATTTGCCTAAAATGCATCCCTCTCCATGGAGCTTCTCTCCTCCCTATGCCTTTCTGAGACAAATGTCAGATCTTACCATTCCCTGGAACACACATCAGTGTTTCTTGGGTTAACTAATTAGGAGCCTCAGGATCCCTGGAGATAGGGCTGGGGGGGGGGTGCCCCTCTGTTGCAACTACATCACCCCAAGCCAGGCACTTCCACAGTGAAGTGTTTGAAAGCAAAACGTCTTCTAAGATGAATTTTGCAAAGTACCCTTTGTAGGAGAACTAAGCTCTTAGCACAGCGTTCAAAGCCTCCTGATCCACTCCTAAAGGAGGCTCCCTTCTATCTGCTCATCACCCAGGCTTGTTTTCCCTTAGGGACCTGCTGCTGTATTTCTAATACTAATTACAGTGCCTGGCACATAGCAGAAACTCAGTAAATAGATTCATTCATTCATAATAAATTACTAAAACTGTAACATTTCGATGCACAAAGTTTAATGAATAGAGACCCCTTAGGTGTGCTTTGAAATATACCTCACTAGAGCAGGATACACGGATGCCATTCATAACAGCATTTCATGAAATAATAAACCCTTTGTGAAATTTAAGTGTGTGCACACACACAGATCTATGAAAATATGTTTATGTATCAGAGGTTACCAATAT
The DNA here is from genome assembly GCA_004024765.1 of Zapus hudsonius. NCBI lineage: Eukaryota > Metazoa > Chordata > Mammalia > Rodentia > Dipodidae > Zapus > Zapus hudsonius. The sequence continues at coordinate 47,645 of PVHP010009137.1, forward strand.
CAAATATATTTCCTACTGATAATGTGGTCAAAAACTGTTTCTTTCAAAAATCAGTTATTGACTAAATCATGGATTCTCTGAACCAGAAACACCATCCTCCATCGTGAACTGCAAAAGGACAGGACTTACATTGAGTGTGCCAATCAAGATGGCCCCCCCGAATGAGAGGGAGCGAAGAAAAACACGTGGGAATAAATATTCGCCTGAAAATTACCGCTGATTAAATGCACACCTGTTAATGCCTGTGTCAGGGTTTTGAGTTTCACATTGGTATCAGGTGCATCCTCAAGCCCTGCCTCCCCTCTCTCCTGCATTTCTCACGACAGTCTTAAATACCTCTGCATTATTTACAAGCAGCCCCACCAACACTGGCCTTCCTTCAGATGCCTGGAGACAGAGTACAATCCCACGGAAAGAGTGTTGAGGGGCTTGGCAGAACCGGTAAGAACACACTAATCCCAAGCAGAATAACCAGTTCTGGGCATAAACCCCTGTGCATTCACATAAGACATATGAAGGACTAATTGATTTGGTCAGTAAACTTATTTCTCCAAAATCAGTACATGAAACGGTTTCAAGACTCATGGAACTGTCAAGCATGTGTCTGGCTGGAGAAAAGAAGTTAAAAACTGACCATGGGGCCAAACTGGATACTGACATACTGCTGACTGTGCTTAGAAAGTTATTAGGTTGTTTTTCTTGTCAGCCATACACACAAAAAGGCTTAATTTGCACGCTATCTAAAACAATGACAGCAGTGCCATGCTCCACTGAAGCTAGCTGGAGGGACAGACAGATGGCCTTTGACTGAGGTGGCAAAATGCAGTATTTATTTGGTAACAAACTGTTCCTCATCATGCTTGACAACTATACTTACCAAATACCCTATGTCCCTGTGACAAAGTATTCCAAGAGAGAACTTGAGCTAGCACTTGTAAGAAACCATCATAAATCCTCACGCCCAGGAGGCTTACAGTGACACTTAGAAAGACAGGCACAGTACAGGTGCTCTGGGGAAGCAAGTGGCTCTTCAGGTACAGCCTCCACAGAGCACCCTTTTCCAAGACCTACAGAAGGTGGGAAAGCTGCCGTAATCTGTAAACCTAGAGGCCAAGTGTTTTGACCCAAAAAGGGTAAAAGTCTAGATGAGGCACCTGCAGCAGACAAAGAGGCGAGGCCAGTATGACAGGCAGCACTGTGTGAAGGCAGCCTGACTGGCTGTGGAATGGCCTGACCTGGCTGGTACACAATGCCCCAAATGACAAGAGCATCGCCACTGAGCCGACTTTGTAGCAGGTGACCAGATTCTGCAAGAGAATAAACATCTAAGACCAAAATGCTGGATGGAAGACAAAGAGCACTCCGGGATCCTGCCGTTCTGACAATCAGCAGACCTTGCTTGTGTGCTAAGAGGGGGCTTGTTTTAGTTCAGGCTGCTGAAACGGAAAACCAGAGATTGGGTGACTTACACAACACACAGTTGTTTGTCACAGCTCTGGGGGTAGGAAGTGAAGGTGCCAGCAAGCAGGTCCCTGGCGAAGGCCCTCTTCCTGGGTGATAGACTGCCTCGTGGATTTTCAGAGCACAGGGCAAAAGTCGTCTCTTGCATCAGGATCCTAGTCTCTGTCTCCCTCACAGCTTACCTGAAGTGGACACAGCATTCAGTGCTTAGTCCTTTCAATAGTGCATGTGGAAAATAGCTCTGAGATATGCATGGCACTGTTTTTCTCATCTTTTTGAGACAGGGTATTGCTATGTGGCCCTAGCTGCCCTATAACTCGTTAGGTAAAGTAGGCTGGCTTTGCACATGCCATAACCTCCTGCCTCTGCCTCCCGAGTGCTGGGATTATAGGCAGACACAGCCATAGCTGGCTGGCTTCAAACTTATAAAAGAATCATCTTCAGAAAGTAGGGTGGGAGAGGGTTTGAGTCAAAAAAACATTTGTGGGACACCATGAGTCGTGGCTAGCTCAGTTGGTAAAGCATGAGACTCTTAATCTCAGGGTTGTGGGTCCGAGCCCCACGTTGGGCGCCAACCTGTCGTTCTCCTCTGGGGACGCCGTGAGTCGCCGCAGGAGAGTTCCGTTCTGTTTTCCCCCGGGGGCTCTGGTGGCAGTGGGGGTGGAGCTCACACCATGGGCGGGGGAGGGCAAGGGGATTGGTCAGGCAGAGTGGTGAGTGGGCATCCCGCGAGTGAATAAGTGACTGCAGATAACCTGTGAATACCTAATCTGCATAAATTGAGCAGTTTGTTCAGCCCTGAGCGGCGGGAAATATGTGATTCTAGACATGGATTTGATGGTGATGGTTACAGAGAAATCTGTCACCTGGGTCTGTCGCCTATTGTTAGCCCTGCTGGGGTGAGAACGCTAGATTCACTGTGGCTTAGCACTGTGGCTTGCTTAGTGAGCCAGAAGTTTTAGGGTTAAGGGTGGAGGTGGCGAAACTACCAGAGACAACCCAGGGTTTCAGCTTGTCTCAACTTCCCTTAACCCTATGTCCTCCGTGCCCCATTTAGCAAAGTCCAACAATTGTCCACTTCTGAAGTGCTTGAGTGATTTCTCAATGCATGCATTCATAATGTACAATGTACAATGCAATACAATGAAACACACTGTAATGTCAAATTCCTAAACACATAAGACTTATTGCTCAATAGATATAGAAAAGTTCGGGCGACCTCTCAGAGGAGGAGATGAAGGTGCTTTCAAGATTTGGCTTCACCCCAACCCACCTCAAGGAAGTGAGCACTGCTGGAAGTGTGATGCCAACCCTCATCCACAATGGCCAGCACCTGGATTCAGAGCTGCCAGCCTTCCACAAGCCCATCCTGTGTGCTTACACCCAGCCTGGATGAGCCAGAGTAGATCAGGATGGTGGAGGGAGGCCCTTTGTGCTGAGCACCCAATCAACCTGATTAAGGTGGACGACGAGGAGCAACTAGGGGAACCAGCAGGCCTCTGCAAGACTGATTGCGAGGGGAAATCCTGTCAAGTGGTTGGTCGCAACAGAATGATGGTTAAGGACTATGGCAAAGAATCTCAGGCCAAGGATGTCATCAACAAGTACTTCAAATGCAAGAAATGAACAAATAAAATATTTTGGCTCAAGCTGGGTGTGGTGGCGCACACCTTTAATCCCAGCACTTGGGAGGCAGAGGTAGGAGATCGCCGTGAGTTCAAGGCCACCCTGAGACTACATAGTGAATTCCAGCTCAGCCTGGACTAGAGTGAGACCCTACCTTGAAAAACGAAACAACAAAAAAAAAAAATTGGCTCATTTTCATTAAAAAGCATTTCTCTAAATGATGTAATAATTAGCAGCTCTGACCATGAGTGGGCTCTCCAGTTTAACCATTGCTCAAGAACTGCATTCAGACATAAACTGTCAGGGGCGAAAGCCTTTGGAGGCACACCCTGGCTTAATCTCAGGATGGCACCTGACAGCTTGCCACGAGGGGCTTAGCTTAATGAGTTTCAGGAGGTGATCTCGATTGGCCGTTATGCACAGGTTCTTACCATTAGCCCTCTGATTGGCCAGGAAGCTCTATATATACTGCCTCATTCCCC
>PVHP010009138.1:0-51291 GCA_004024765.1 Zapus hudsonius
TCAACGTTTCATTGGAGAGCTTTTCTACTGATCAGGTATTTTCACCTAATTTTGACTTTGGATTTTTATTTTGTTGTCACTTTAATCTCAGTTGTTCCTCAAAGGCCCAGGTGTGAGGGTTGGTCTCCAGAGTGGCAGGATTAGAAGGGGATGGTAGAGCTTTTAAGAGCCAGAGCCCAGTGGGAAGGCTTTAGGTAACTGGGGGGTGTGCGTTCCAAAGGGATCTGATCTTTCTCTTTTCTCTCTACCACCTCCTGGTCACAGGGTGAAGGGTTTTATTTATTTATTTATTTTGTGCTCCTTCCTGATTCCAAAGCAACAGATCAGAAACAGGAACCTCTGGAACAGTAAGACACACAAAGATGTTTCTCATCTTAGTTTCAGAGGTCCTAGTCCATGACCTGTTGACTGTTCAATCAGGGGTCTCACTCACTAAGACCATGTGGGTGCAGGACACCCCGTGAATCAGTGACTTCAGCTTTGTCTTGCTCACAGTTCCCCGCTTCAGTCCTCACTACATGCCTGGAGTGTCAGAAGCGCCCTAAAATGCTTCTTGAGGGAGGGAATGACACAAAACCTTTTTCCGCTTTGGCCCTTAGGGGAAATGGGATCAGGAAAAATCAGATATGATATCTGATATGAGACCTTAGAAAGAATATTAGTACTAACAAAGGATAGGAATATAGATATTTGAAATCAGTTCATGAAAAAAACTGAAGAAAAATATTGCTATTACTAGGTTTTTAAAAATTCTGTTTCTCATGATAAAAAGTGGGTCGGCTTATCTAAAGAGATCTGATGCTTCCAGTTGCTACAAGTGCCCTCATTTCTCTGGTTCTGGGTCTTGCTGAGACGCTTGCTTTTCAGCGTGAACCACCTTGCCTTCTGCCCCAAGCTCCATAGCTTACTGAATATGGGGGAGACATTACTGGCCAATAGACCCACCATATGATGCTCCTGTCTGTTTCTTCAATTTTGGGAGTTAACAATGTGCTCTGGATTCCAGGCATGTCCATTTGAAACTTATTTTGATATATAGCCACAGTACATCTCTATAACTCAGTTTCATCTAGGACTGGATAAGGATGGAATGAGTGAAGGTGGAGTCAAATCATAGAGGTAATATTTGAGACTTCTCTGCTTGCCTGGTGGCATGATTCTGGAATGACACTTCTGAGTTCCTCCTGAAGGTAGAAGTGTGTTCTCAGAGCCTAAGCCTTACTTAGAGATCCCTGACATGATTTTTTCATTATTACATTTTCCTATATAATTTTTAAATTTTATTGATAGCTTCCATAATCATAGATCATAAACCATTATAATTTTCTCCCCACCCTCCCCCATATCTCTCCCCCTCTCAATTAGTCTCTGTTTTGTTTCGGTGTTATCATCTTTTTCTCCCATGATGTGTAGGTATTATCAGGCATTGTGAGGTCATGAATATCAAGGCCATTTTGTGTCTGGAAGTTTGCCTTGTAAGCAGTCCTCCCCTTCCTTTGGCTCTTACAATCTTTCCACCATCTGTTCCGCAATAGACCCTGAGCCTCGGGAAGTGTGATAGAGATGTCCCAGTGCTGAACACTCCACTGTCATTTCTTCTCATCTTCATTGGATTTACTTATTTATCATTGACAGGGCACATGTAATACAGCCAGTCTGTGGAGGCGAGAGGACAACCTGGAAGTGTCTGTGGTGAGAGACAATTTCTTGCTGTCACAAAGGAACTCCCAGACTGTGACAGAACATCAGACTATCAGGCCCGAGAGCTTCTCTGGCTCTGACTCTCCTTGTGGTAGGCATCACACACGCATGCACCACTTCACATCCATCTTGACACGGATGTTGAGAATTTGAACCCAGGCCAGCAGGTTTTCCAATAAGCACCTTTGACCACTCAGCCACCTCCCAAACCCTGTAATGGATTTTTACACTGTCTACTAATATTTTGACTCTCCACCCATCATGGATTCTAAATTATGTTTCAGCCCCTCAAGTCTGGTGGGAGTGTCTGCTTCAGACACTGATGTAGATTCCTAACTTTGGGGTTCACAAAATTCTCTATTGCAGAGTGTTTTCTCTGCATTGTGTAGAATTTAGAAGCCTTCCAGAGCTCAAGACAGTAGATACCAATAGTATCCATCACCTGTAGCTCGTACAAACCAAAAGTGTGTTAGACACTACCAATTGCTTGCTGGGCAGGGTGTAGGAGCAGAGTTGTTCCAGGTTGAGAACAAGTGTGATAGAGAATGGCTGCAATAAGGTTCCCTGACTTCTAAAGGTAGGTCATTAAAGGCAGCTTGCTCAGCATATTCCTGGTCCCTGGAGGTACCCACCCTGGGGAAAACCAATTGGTAGGGGACTCTAGCTGTTCCAAACTGCCAGGTGGAGAGACCGTGATTACATAGAATATGAGAAGCAATCCTGATTCAGTTCCAGTGACAGCCCCTGCTGGGTCTTATCCAGATCCTCAGATCATAAAACTTGTGAGATAATAAACTTAGTCCTTTTAATTTGGGATGGTGTTTAAATCATAGTGTTAAGGCTGGGGAAACAGCTCCGTGAAAACGAGTGCTTGCTTTGCTGTCAAGAGGGCTTGAGAGGGCCTGGTGTGGCCTGAGTTCAATCTCCAGCTCCCTTGTTAAAATAAATAAATAAATAAATAAATAAATAAATAAATAAATAAATAGGGAAGTAATAAATAAATAAATACCAAGCATAGCCATGCACACTTGAAATCCAATCCCTGTGAGAGGCAGAGATTACAGAATCTCTGGTGCTCACTGCTCCACCTGTCTGACCAAAATGAAATGGTAACTGTGGGTTTAGTAGAGACTGTGTCTCAAGGAAATAGAGTGGAAGAGCAATAGAAGAGGAAGCCTAATGTTATCTGCACACACACACACTATACATTGACACATCATATATATATTACATGTACACACATACATACACTATGTACACACACTAAACCATACATACCACATGCACACACAATATACATATACACCAAACCATACATATCACATGCACACACATGTACATAATATACATACACACTAAACCATACATATCACATGCACACACATGTAAACAATATGCACACACACCAAACCATACATATCACATGAACACACAACATACATACACACCAAACCATACACATATCACATGCACACACATGTACACAATATGCATACACACACCAAACCATCCATATCACATGAACACACAACATACATACACACCAAACCATACATATCACATGAACACACATATGTGCACAATATACACACACACCAAACCATCCATATCACATGAACACACAACATACATACACACCAAACCATACATATCACATGCACACACATATGTGCACAATATACACACACACACGAAACCATACACATTCCATGCCAAACACATGGTAATGTTGTTCATAGCACTGTTTCTCTGTTCCCAATGGCGGCGACGCAAACAGATCAAGAAGCACGACGTATTACTAGACGTGAGCGTATAGCTTATCAAGCGCATGGCAGAGCCCAAGGACTCCTGAGCATAAATATCAGTTCTGTGGGTGTGTACTCGTGGTATGCTGTGAAAACAAGATTTGGCTTCCTACACTGTTTTTAATATTTCTTAAGAGAAGCTATTCTAAAGATGTAAGAGTTGAGGAAAACATCTGGGCTATGGGAAAAGTTTTCCCTCCCTCACCCCTTCCCAGCACTCCCCCGGGGAAACACGAGCAGATTCTCAGGCCCTAGTAACAGAATCAATAGCAACAGGCTAACACCACTACTCAGCAGAGAGGGCAGAGTGTGCCAGCTATTACTCTATTAAGCAAGAACGTGTGTGGAAGGGCAGGGTCCTGCCAAGATGTGGGGACTGGGGGAATGCTCTGCTAAATTGAAGGAATTAGAATCACACCCCAGAATGGCCGGAAAGTGAATGTTTGCTTTCTCTGGCTTACTCTGTGCTTAGCTCCACTTCAGCTTCTCTGAAAGATAGATTCCTTGGCTGTGGTTCTATCTGTCTTTCAGCTTTATTTAATTTTCCAAAGAGGAATGCTTAGACGTGAAACAGTGTGTTCTCTTCCTTTTTCTACTCAACCTGGAATGACCCTTGGAGGGAAGGTCTGAAGCATTAACCTTATTTGAGGATCTCCCAATGTGTTCTTCATGATTTTACAAACGCTCTGAGAGGCATTCTCAAACAACATGATCAAAATGATTCATTCCCATTTACCCTGATTTAAAAAAAAAGTCAAGACAAAACAAAAATTTCAACTCTCAAATCTTCTTTCCTCACTTCAGTTGGCCACCAAGCAGGGTAAAGAAACTTCTCATGACTCATGGGGAGGAGGCAGCCACATTCCATTTGTCCTTGGACCCATTTCCTGCTCTGCAAAATACCACTGAGGCTGATCCTTCCCGTTACATTTGCCCACTTGCCAGCTCTCTGATTCAAGGACATTAAGATTGAAGAGTGAGTGAGTGAAAGGGACACTAGCTAGAGACATTTCCTCCTCTCTTGCCTTCCCTGCCTGGTCTCAGTTCTCCCTGGGCAATGCCATCCATACCTAAAACTCCACCTTTCCTCCTTCCACCATTCCAGGCCCAAGGTTAACTAAGTGGCTAATATTCCCATTCAGCCAACCTCCATCACTCAAATAATCTCAGGCATATCACTTTGAAACCATAGCAAATCAAAGGGGGGAAAATGAAAGAAGACTGAGAAGAAAAATGATTCATTGGAGAACAATAGAAATAAAAAATTATATTTGGCATCTCTGCAAAAATCATGCAAGTAAGGAGGGAATGAAATGAAATAAAGTTTTGATAGGAAAAAAAAAGTTTTTAAACCTGGAATCCTGTACCCTGCAAAATTACCCTCAGATAAACTAGAATCACATTGGTGGTTCATAGACCTGTGTTGGTAGACACGTTAAATTCTTTATGTAGAAGCAAAATGATGTAGGTCAGAAACATGGATCTATTGAAGAAAGGAAGGAAGAAAAGAAAGGAAGAAAAGAAGGAAGGAAGGAAAGAAGGAAGGAAAGAAGGAAGGGAAGGAGGGAGAAAAGGGAAGGAGGAAAACATTAAAAGAAGGAATAAATGTGTGAAGGGAAAACAAACTTTATTCTTTCTTTGCATGTGTGCATATATATATGTGGTGGGTGTCCATGGGTGTATGCATATTCCAATGTGTGTAGGCAGGTAACCATGCCAGAGGATGGAGGCCAGAGGTCAATATCAGAGGTCTTTCACTATTGTTTTTCCGGCCTTATTTTTATGAGACCTGGTCTCTCACTGAATCCAGAGCTCACCGATTCAGTTGGACAAGTTAGTCATCAAATCCTGGAAATCCTCCTGTCTCTGCCTCCCCAGCTATGATATTACTGGTATTGCCACCATGTCTGATATTTTAGGAGGATGTTCATGCATGCCTGTAACACCAGTTCTGAGAAGGGCAGAGAGACAGGAGTATCAGTGGGGCTTCTTGGTCAGCCATTTCGAAGGACAGACTGTGAGAGCTTCAGGTTCCATGAAAGACACTGTGCCAAGGAAATAAGGTGGAAGAGCAATAGAGGAGGAAACAATCTCTTCTGCATGTAACACACACACACACACACACACACACACACACACACACACTATGGTAGTTTGAATTAAGTGTCCACCATAAACTCATGTATTTTGTATGCTTGGTTCTCGGCTGATGGCAATTTGGGAGGTAGAGTCTTGCTGGAGGAGGTGTGTTGTTGGGATTGGGTTTAGGGATTTTATAGCCAGTTCTCCCTTGTTAGAGTTTGGCTCCTGCTCCTGCTTTCGTTCGCCATATGCTATGGAAGAGGTGATGTCCAGCCAGTCTCTGCTCTGTCATCTTTCCCCTGCCATCATGGAGCTTCCCTTCAAGACCAAAATGAAAAAAAAAAGAAAAACTTTCCTTTCCATTAGCTGTGTTTGGTTAGGGGTTTTGTGCCAACAGGGAGATGGTAACTAAGACATACTTAAACACCACACACACACACACACACACACACACACACACACACACACAAGCATAAATGTACCATGTTATCACTAATGGAAAGAAAATAGAGTTACTCTATGACATTAAAGTAAAGTGGATTTCCCTAAAATTAGGAAATGCTATTACATGCTAATACAAAGAAGGGTAATATATAATGATAAAAAGGACTTAAAACTCACCCATCATGACTCAGGGAACTGAGTGGAAGAGGGAGGCAGAATGATTGTAAGAGCCATGGTGGAGGAGAATATCCAGAGACATTGCCCCCTTCAGCAACAATACCCAAAGGGGGAAGAAAAAAAAGACAAAAGAAAAATCGACTACCTCTGGTGCAGTTCATACCCCCTATCCTAAGGACAGATCCAGTATGTGCCCTGAGGGAGGACCCCAGTGGGTAGGGGACAGAGAGGAGGGAAACGGGGACACTTTCACAAGAGTTGCTCATACAATGTATATCCTTATTCATATATATTATTGTAAAGTCAACCTTTATATATATATATATATATATATATATATAAAGGTTGACTTTACAAGATGATAAAAACTCCTAGTGACAAGTTTGTGTGTATAACAACAAAGCCTTAAACTACGTAAAACAACAACTGATAGAAATGCCAGGAGAAGTCGATGACCAGGCTCTCCTGGACTCTTGCTTCTGTCTCTCACTCGCTCTGAGAGCCCACCAGACTATCCCTCCCCCATTGCAGCCTACTCGCTCTCCCAAGGCAGGAAGAAAGCCACTTTCAGGCTCCACCTCGTTTGTTCTCATCTCTTGGGAATCACTGTCCTTTGATGTTTATCATCTTGAAAACTTTTGTTTCATATATTTGTGCTTTGATTGTTTTAGCAGGACAGCAAATCTCTGTCATCTTCATCTTAGAGGGAAGTGGAAATGTGGAGATCTCTGATATTGTAAAGGAGACTGTTTTATTAATTAATGTTAATTTCCAGTTGCTTGTTAACAATTAATAACACAGATGAATTCAGTAAATTGAGGGAATTAACTGTGTGTCCTTCAAAGTTGTTAAACTCATTTGTTTAGTTAGAGTAATTTTTTGCTTTTATTTTGTTTTAGGGATTTCTGCAGAGATCATCATACTGTGTGAACAAAGACAGTTTGATTTCTTCCTTTCATTTTCTCTCTTGCTTTATCTGTGATGTCTGGAAATGATACAATGATGTCTGGAAATGGCCAGAGTGGATATCCTTCCTTTGTTCCTGGTCTTAGGAAGAAAGTCTTTGGCATTTTTGCCTTCAAGTATGATGTTATCTGTAGTTTCTTTTCTTAGATTTTCTTCATTACGTTAAGTGTTTTTTTTATTCCCATTCTGTTTTATTTATAGACACGGCTTATGTATCCCAAGTGGTCATCTAATTCTCATTATGAAGTTGAGGATGAGCTTGAACTCCTGTAGGGATTACAGGCATATGACACCGAACCTGGTTTATGCAGTGCTGGGGATCCAACCCAGGGCAGAGTTCCTGTTACACAATCTAGTGAATGTATTAAAAAAAATCACTCAGCTGGGAAAATGGTGCAGTGGATAAAGGCACATGCTCACAAACCTTGCTGGCCTGGGTTCAATTCCAAGCCACACACATAAACCCAACCCGAAAGTGGCTCTAGTTGTTATTGTTCTAACACAGAGCAAGAGTCCCTGACACACTCATATATACATGAACACACGTGCAAACCAATAAATTAAAACCACTCATTGGTATGATAACTCTATAATTAGTTTTAATGTGAACTATATAATTCAGTACAGGTATTACCCAAATGTTAACTATTATCACATGTCAAATGTGAATTTAGCAGAAAAAGAAAAAAAATCATGATTACCTTAAAGAATGCTATGAAATATTCAACAAAATTTATCTCCCGTGTAATATTTCACAGAAAACTATATTTAAATGAACAGTCTACTAGCTGAATGTGGGTGTAGGGGTCAGGGGCAGTCTTATCTAGGTGTCTTATCTGGATGTGGGTGTAGGGGTCAGGGGTAATGTTGGGTGTCTTACCTAGATGTGGGTATAGAAGCCAAAGGCAGTGTTGGGTGTCTTACCTAGATGTGGGTGTAGAGGCCAGGAGCAATGTTGGGTGTCTTACATAGATGTGGGTGTAGGGGTCAGGGGCAGTGTTGGGTGTCTTACCTAGATGTGGGTGTAGAGGTCAGGAGCAATGTTGGGTGTCTTAGCTGATGTGAGTATAGGGGTCAGGGGCAGTGTTGGGTGTCTTAGCAGACAGTGATGAACGCTGCTGCTCAGCCAGCTCTCTCCTTTTTTAAAAGTTCAGGACCCAGACTATGGGATGGTGCTGCCCAGAGTTAAGGTGGATCTTCCCATTTCAATTAACTTAATCAAAATAATCCCTCAAAGGCATGCCAAAAGGCTAATAATCTAATCTACATAATCCCTCAGGTGATTCTAGGTCCTGTTAAATTGATGATCAATGTCTCCTACTACACTGAGTAAAAATGAATACCTGGACAATCTCATATAATGAATAAAGAAACCATGAAAATTAAAGTAAGATGATTGCTATCTTTGAGGCTTTCTGATAAATAAAAGATGCAGCAGGAGTCTGGAATTTGGGGTGATACACTATCTTTCTAAGTCTCAGTGATGGTAACATTGGTATTTAGTATGAGAAATTTGCTGTGTAGTTCACCGAGCCACACACTTAACATTCTGTGTATTTTTTGCCTGTATGTTATATTCAAAAACAAACAAGGGAAACCATATTTTAAAACTTAATAGTCAAGGAGCTGGGATTAAAGGCCTGCACCATCTGAGTTCCATCCCTAGCACCCACATAAAAAGCTAGGAGTAACAACACATGCCTATAATCTTAGGACTAGGTGGGTGGAGACCTCGGACTCACTGGTCAGCCAGTCTGGCCCCCTTCCCCTACAAAAGACGGCCTCCACACATGTACTTATAGAGAACGTCTATCTGCATGAGCTACACACACATACACACACACACACACACACACACACACACACAGACAAAGAGAGACAGAGACAGAGACAAAAAGAGAAAGAACCTTAATAGTCAAAATAATATAAAACTGAGCCAGTATTTTAAGCAAAAACATGTTTTTAATTGAAAACAATGTTACCAATTATCCTACAGACAATGCTAATGAATGTTAATTACTGATTCAGAACAGTAAATCTACCAATCCCCTCCCCACTTAAAAAATTATGAAAGGAAGTACAGATACAAATAGTTTTGGGGAGTCACTGGAGTAATGTGGGATTAATTACATAATTTTTTGTGTTTAAAAAATTCTTTTATGAGAAATGAGATGAATTTCCCAAAGAAACATAATAAAGGGAGTGTTCAAGACTCTTTACAAAGGCAGGGTCCTAGCTTCTATGTTCTTCTCTGTCTCCAGGGCCTAGAACAGCACAAATTTCTGATGTCACTCTACACAAATACTTACTGATGACTGGCTGAAAAAAAAAATAAGTAAGTGAGCATTTTATGGCCAAGATTCTCATTTAGCATGTACTAAAGAAGAGAGAATTGCAGCTGTAAATACATCTTGGCCTGCTAGGGCTGGGTGTTTTTGTCACTCCAGTTGTCTTGGGAACGGAGAGGAGGCAGAAAAACAGCTTAGGCAAAGACAGCTGGCTTTGGGTCTGGGAGTGGGCGCTCTCATATATCATGGTAGAAATCATGTTGATAAGAACATCAGATGATATTGAACCTGAAACTATGACTCTGCAATGTTCATTTGACCTTCTCACTCCCTGAACTTCCTGCTCTATTTCCCAATGCCATGCTGAAGCTGAAGTGATCTGGCCTCGTGAGAGTGTCTGTTTTGTTTCCCTCAGGTCAGAAGCAAACTTCTAGAATATGTTTGGAAGACTGCACAATATTAAAGGAACATACCATGATGCTTCTCAAGAGGGCGATTTACTCTTTCACTTATTCAAAGTGGATCTGCTTCCCCCTGGGCTATAGTCTGAAGGATCTTGAAACTTCCAGACACCCGTCTTTTATTTCTTCTAATTTTCAGGTTTTGAATTCAGCTTGACTATGTGTGAGCTGGGTAGACAATTATCTCTCTGAGGATAACAGTTATTAAAAAAAATTCCATGTGTGAGTGGAGGTGCTCGGGAGAGATGGCTCAGTAGTAATGTGCTTGCTATGCAAGCATGAGGACCTGAGTTTAAATCCCCAGCACCCACATAAATGCTGGGCATGGTGATGCATGCCTAGAATCTTGGCACTTGGCAAGTGGAGACAGGAGGATCACTGTGGCTTTCCCAATAGTGATTCCATCCAAATGGGTGAGCTCTGCATTTAGTGAGAGACCTTGAGTCAAAAGATAAAATGGACAGCAACTGAGGAAGATACTTGGTATCAATCTCTACCTTTCACACACACAGGCACACCTGTGCAAGCACACCTGTGCACACACATGTGAGCACACTTATGCATACTGGACACACACACAGATGCCATGTGAGACCGGGAATGCTGTCCAGTGGTTAGAGCCCTTGCCTAGCAGGTACAAGGCCTTGTATTTGACCCACAGAACTGTAAGCAAGAGAAATTACAAAAGAACAAAACTCAAAAAGCTGTGGATCTATAGCATTGGTCCGGTCATACCTTGATTTTATGCACAGTAATGACAGAAATCATATACACTTAAGCAACAGAGGATTCTGAAAATGTAGTGCAATCCATAAAAGGCCAAATGGTCCCTCTCCCAGGGAGCAGTGCTGAGCATACAGGTGCATTTTAAATAATAAGGATTCATAAACGAAGCACATTCCTCATGGGAAAGCAGCCCTCTAATTAAATAAAAAGAGACTCCGTGTTTCTTGTGTCAGGGATTGTTGGTGGGATTAAAAGATTAAAGGACACAGTAATGCCTGGCTGGCTGCTCCAGATATCCAGAACCCCTATCTGTCTACACTAACCACACCCTGAGACCAACACACCCAATGGGAGACTTAACATAGGCCTTGTCCATCCATGTCTCTCTGTGCTGACCTCCAGGGTGAACACTGGACAAAGGTGTGGGGCAGAGTGGGCTAGTGGTCATGGGAACTTAGCCTCTACTAAGTGCCAAATCCTTGCTGCAAGGCTGGTCTTTCCAGACGAATGCCTGCTTGTGGTTTCTGAGAGTTCTGTTCACCCCACTCCCTCGAGGACTTGCTCAGTTCTCGCATCCCATGCCCTCTGAAGAAAGAGGACCTCCTGCTCAATCCCCAACCCGGTGTTATACCTTCAAATACCCAGGACCAGAGCCCTCGGGGGTGGTGATCTGAACCCCATCCTATCTGAGGCATGCATCCTGTTGCAGTCAGCATTCTAGTTGCTGCGCAGAAATAACCCAAGCAATAGCAGCTTGTGGAGGAATGGGTTTATTTGGCTTACAAACTCCAGGGGAGACTCCATCATGGCAGGAAAAATGATGGCATGAGCAGAGGGTGGACATCACTTCCACCATAGCACTGCAAACAGCGGCAGGAAGGTGTGCCAAATACTGGCAAGGGAAAGCTGGTTTATAACCCCCATAAGCCCGCCCCCAAAAAGTGAGGTTGTAAAATCCAAATTGCCATCAGCTGAGGATCAAGCATTAAGAACACATTCATTTGGTTGGGGGGGTGGGGAGGACACCTGGATCAAACCATGACACACCCTAAGACCTTTTACTGATGGCTGCCTTTCCAAACCTCCCTTCTCTGGTTTCGGGGACCTACAGCACTCCAAGGTCCTGCCTAGGCTTGGATCCCAGCAGGTTCCATTGGGCACACGTCTTTCAGGGACACTGGTTCTGACCTGGGTTGACACAAAACCCCACTCGCAACAATTCAGCAAAACAATTAAGTGTGAGCCCTAGACTGAGCCTTTTTCTCATGGTGTGAACATCTTGGTGCTCCAATCATGATGTCAACTTCAAAAAAAAATAATGCAGATTTAGAGGGGCTTGGGGAGATGGCTCAGTCAGAGTACTTGCTGTGCAGGGGCCTGAGTTGGCGGGGTATGTGTGTATACCCAATATTGAAGCTGGTGGAGACAGGAGAATCACCAGGGCTCTTTAGTCAGCCAGACTGGGTGAAAAATGGCAGCTCTAGGCCCAGTGAGAGACTCAATCTTAAGGAAAAAGCTAGCCAGACAAGGTTCCCCAGCACTCAGGTACAGTGTTGAGCATGGTGGTACACCTGGCTGTATTCCTAATGATGGAATACAGCCAGCTTGCTGGCCAGCTTGTCTAGTAGAATTGGTGAGCTCTATGTCCAGTGAGAAACCCTGTCTCAAAACATAAGTTGTAGAGTAATTGAGAAAGAGACCCAATGTGGACCTCTGGCTTCCACACACACATATATGCATACCTGTACACCTGTATGCCTACAAACATGCATACACACTATATACACATGCAAAAAAATCTCTACATAATAAGATATATTGCTTTTAATATTTAAGAAGATGTTGAGTGACATAATTCTTTGTTTCATTCCCAGCTTTCATGGACCTTTAGAGCAGAGCTGTGCAAAGAAATATTTGCATTGGATTTGCATAACGGCCAAGACTGGTTGAAATGAGTTGAAGAACATTCATTGTTTATACTATGTGGCTGCATATGCCAGTATTTTTTTTATTTCAAATAAGTGAGGGCTATATTAGAGTAAAATTTAAGATCACTTTTAGGATAGGAGCTGAACACATAAACAGCACCCAACAGTGAATGATAAAGAATCAGGTGCTAATTGTACTTCAGTGAACTCAGTTGACTAGATGGGGCAGTTTGTAAGGCTCAGCCATCTTGGATTCCTGTGAATTACCACATGGAGTTTGTATCATTTCCCTTGTGAGAGCCAAGACAAGTGCTTTCAAAACACTGTCTTTTAGGAATCTCAAGTAAAGGCACTTTCTGATATATTCTATGAGAAAGTATGTCATCAGATGGTGACTTTATTATCTTGTATTATTTCTCATCAGTCTGCCTAACTAACTGTCTGAATTGATTGATTTACTTAGTTTTGTATTTATCCCCTGAGGTATGGTATCGCTCTAGCTCAGGCTAACCTGGAACTCACTCCTTGGGTCACAGTAGCCTCAGACTCAGAGATCTTCAACCTCAGCCTCCCAAGTGCTGGGATTATAATCATGAGCCAACCACACACAGCATTTTTAAAGATGCCACCTCTGCCCTATCTTGTTAATGGGAGTCCCTCTCCCATTCATGAGCAAAAGCAACCTCTCTACTCACCAACCATGTCCATAAATCAACTCTGGCTTGGCATGTGAGGATCCTTTAAGACTCCTGAGCCTAACATGCTTCCAGAAGTTTCAGGACTCATTCATGGCTTGCATAACACAAGTCTACTGTTGGGCTGAGAGCTTTCACCTTGATCACTGTGTAGAGGAAGAGCTCTGGAGTTCTAGGAGTCAAGTGGAACCATCTGTTGCAAAACCCATGAATGGGGGACTTGTCTACTCTCCAGCTCTGTGAAGGTCAGCCTTGTCTTGGGAAGCAGAGAGAGGAATGATTAGAAGCTGTTCCCCTGGGAGTTAAGGTCTCCAGAGACGTTTATTCTGGGAGAGAATGCAGAGCAGACAGTATCTAGGGAGCCGGGGCTGAAGTGTTGACTGATGCTGTCTGAGGAGCAAGCAAACAGGCATGGTGTCCTTATCCTGAAGGTGTCTTGGACTTGGCATGGTACCCAGTGCCTGGCACACAACTGGACCTCAGAGGATGAATGAGTGAATGAGCAAACAAACCTTGTTAATCTCCAAACGAAAGGAGTCTTCTATGAGCTCACTATCATACTGATTTCTTAATATAGCCTTCCAGAGGCTATGTTATATTATTATATTATATCATATATTACATGTAATATATTATTATATATTATATAATATATTGCATACAATATAATATATATTACCTTATATTATATATTATATATATGATTCTGGCTATTCATAGATAATGTATATTACATATATATATTGTTCTGATTATTCATAGCAAGCTCCATAACATTTCACAGCACACTCAGATCGTTACTCAGTCTCCTCAACTGATAACCATGGGAAATTAGGTGTCCTCTAGCACATACAACAAAGAGAGGGGTCTGGGCAATGGGCTCTGTTCCCAAGTGGCAGAGGTGGCAGAGGTGATGGCCAGGCTCTGCTCATGCCACGCTTTCCCCTGTCATCATGCAGCTCCCCTTGGAGATGGTAAGTCAAAATAAAAACCTTTCCTCCCATCAGCTGCTTTTGGACCCAGCGACAGCGATGAGAAGGGCACCACACCACCAGCTGATGGAGTGTTGGCACTTGCTGAATAGAGTGCTGAGCCCAGCAACACGGTACATATGCTAGCCATCGTTTCCTGTGGGTCTCTCACTTTCGTCTTTCTGTACTCTTCTGATCCTGGTTCTCACTTTTCCTCAAAAGCATTCCACATGCATATCACACACACACACACACACACACACACACACACACACACACACACACACACACACATGATCATAAGCTTGGTGTGATGGTGCCTGCCCTTAATTCCAGCACTCAGGAGGCTAAAGTAAGGAGGATCACTTTGAGTTCCAAGTAGTCATCTCGCCTACAAAAAAATCGAATAAAACAAAATCAAAACTCCATCTTGCATAAATGAGATCATCTGGCTATTGACCAGGTCAACCCCAGTCCCTTCCTTGGACACTAGGAGATTCTCCTCTAGTTTCAGATGGTTCTGAGAGGGTTTGGTCATAGTCACAGAACTCCCAGTGGTGACGATGACATGGAACACAGTTTGCGTCACAGAGCTTTGGCTGGGAGTACTGAAGAGAGCTAAGTCTACACTTTTTGTGTCCTGCTCTTGTCACATCTGACACCTGAGCCCAAAGTCCACAGGGCACGCAGTCAAGAAGTGATGGATTTGAAGTGTGGGAGACAAAAGGTCCAGGATGATGGCTTGGAGTCAAGGACAAACTGGAACTCCCATCAGCCTCTGCTTTATCCCTCCTACCTAGAACATCTAATTAACTAGCAAAGGAGCTGGTGTGCTCATTTATGTTGCTAGTTATGTACTGAGCCCAGGATGAGGAGAGCTGGGGAATCTGAAGGAAGAGCTGTGCTGAAGGCCAGGGGAACTGCATGTCTGGATCCACACAGGAGAAGCTGACTCTGACCATCACAGTCACTCCTGGGGTCTGTAGAGGAGCTACAGGACACTCATCACCAGAATCTCAGAGCATGGCTGATGCTAACACAGCTTCTAAACCCCACCTTGTAGGCCCCTGGGGCTTTGATCAGGACTCCCTCATAAACTCCTCTGTTCCGAATTTCCCAGCTGATGGTGATTTAGGAGGTGGAGCCTTGCTGGAGGAGGTGTGTCACCAGGGGTGGACCTTGAGGTTTATTAACCCTCAGTTTGCCAGTGTTAGTTTGGCACACTCTCATGCTATGGCATTCCACCTGCTGTGGCAGAGGTGAAGTCCAGCCTCTGCTCATGCCATGCTTTCCCCTGCCATCATGGAGCTTCCCCTCAAGACTGTAAACCAAAATCAATCCTTGCCTCCCATCACCTGCTATGGTTGGGTGTTTTATTCCACCAACTAGAAGGTAACTATAATAACTCTTTAGGGTTAACCTGAAATCATGCAGGGATGGGAATTCTAGCAAAGAATTTTTTTATGTTATGGTGTGTGTGTGTGTGTGTGTGTGTGTGTGTGTGTGTGTGTGTGTGTGCAGTTTTCCTTGTGTGCACACGGAAGCCGGATGGTGACATCAGGTTCAAGGGCTCACTAATAAGCTAAGTCTATCTAGGTAGCTTGCTCTGGGCTCTCTTGTCTTTACATCCCAAGCTTTGAGATTACAGGCAGGCAGGCCGCCATGCTTACCCAGCATTGACATGGTTCTTGGACCTGAACTGCAGACCTCATGGTTGTGTGGCAAATGCCATATAACCACTGTGCCATCTTCAGAGCCCCAGAACAGAGTTCTTGGTTAGCTAAATCAATACTGTACTAATGAACCATGTGTTCTCCTTTCTCTCCTAGAGACAAGTCTGAATAGTTTCACAGTCGTTCTTGGGGAGAGAATGGGCTGGCATTTCAGACATAGATTCTTAAACTGTGCTGAGGAGGGGGGATGACAGAAAGGAAAATAGCACACTGAATTCATGGCTTCTCCAGATGGGGCTGTTTCTCCCCTCCCTGCTTGTTGGTCTGCAGGTCAGCAGCAGGCCCCTCATGAGAGCTCCTGGTCCCCAGGCCTCACTTCCTGCCTTTCTCTAATCAGGGTGCCAGGGCCATGTGTCCACCTTGCAGCCTTCCTGTGCTGACAACACTCTTTGTTCTTCTAGTCTCCCCAGGGAAGGGATTGCCTTATCTTTGCTGGGCAATATATTGGGGGAAAAAACACATTTTTCTCTTTTAAAAGAATTATTATCCTTCTCAAGACTCAAAAGCAAAGCCCTTCTGGCCCTTAGCAGTGACTTAAAAAATTTCTCTTAGTAAGAGAAAGGGCGACTTTGGTGGAGATTTGTGGTACATTTTTACTTATAATTCTTGTGTGTGTGTGTGTGTGTGTGTGTGTGTGTGAGAGAGAGAGAGAGAGAGAGAGAGAGAGAGAGAGAGAGAGAGAGAGAGAGAGAGAGAGAGAGAATGAGCACTCCAGGCAGTAGAATTGGACCCAGGATGGCAGGCTTTGCAAGCAAGTATCATTAACCTCTAAGTCATCTCCTCAGTCATGGTAATACAATTTGTATCACTGTATTCATTCAGTTTTTCTTTTGTGTGTGTGTGTGTGTGAGAGAGAGAGAGAGAGAGAGAGAGAGAGAGAGAGAGAGAGGGAGAGAGGGAGAGAAGATAACACAAAACCTGGCTCAATTGGTAAACTGTTTCCCTTGCAAACATGAGAACCTGGATTAATGCCAGACCTGAGTGGAAGTACATGCCTATAATCCCAGCAATGGGGAGGCAGAGACAGAGGCTCACTGGATACCTCGTCGAGCCTGATTTGTGAGTTCAAGGCCAACAAGAGAAGCTGCATAAAAAAATGGTGGATGGTGTCCCTGACAATGGTAACTGAGACTGTCCTCTGGTCTCCACATATATACACACACACCTGCACACACCTACACACACCTACATACGCCTACACATTATAAACCAAAGAAAATCAAAGTGGTTTCCCATCTCTTGAACTAAATGTCTTGTTCAGACACCTTTCTTGATTTTCTTGTGTGTTTGGGCCAGCAATGTGAGAAAGTCTATCTATGTGTGTTTTATTTTTTAAATAATATTTATCTATGAGAGAGAGAGAGACAGAGAGGGGGGCACTCCGGGTCCTCTTGCCACTACAAATGAACTCCAGATGCGTGGGCCATTTTGGGTGTCTGGTTTGATGTGGGTACTGGGGAATCAAACCAATGCCGGCAAGGTTTACAAACATCACCTTTAAGTGCTGAGCCATCTCCTTAGCTCAGTGTGTGTGTGTGTGTGTGTGTGTGTGTGTGTGTGTGTGTGTGTGTGTGTGTATGATTTGTGTTGTATTTGTGTGTAGTGTATACACATGTGCATACAGATGCATGTGTGCTCCATGCACACAGGTGTGGAGCCCAGAGTAGCATGTTGTGTATCTTTCTCTGTCTCACATCTGGGTTGTTTTCTTGAGACAGGTCTCTCTTAAACCTGGAGATGCCATCTGACCAGAATTCCCAAGCATTTCTCCCACCTTCTTCCCACAGGACTGAGGTTACAGGCATGATCTAGCCACACATGGATTTTGACATTGGGGGCTGGGCATCAAAGTAGGATTTTCTCAGTCCCTCATGCTCTCTCACAGCAAGTACTCTTACCCACTGAGCCATCTCCCCAGCCCCTTGTCTTCATTTTTTTTTCTTTTTTTAATTGTCCATAATGAGTTACAATATTTAGTGGGCAAACAATGAGTTGTTATCCCCAATTCCCCGCTGCCCTCCCCTCCCCACTCCGCTGGATAACCTCCTCCATGGGTTGTCTGGATCAGTCCTTGTGACAGGGGACCATGGATAGCCTAGTATTCAGCCCGGTTCTCCTGACCCATGTGTGTTGTTACTGAGGGGTATCATGCCTCTGATAATCTTCCCCACCATGGCTCTCACAATCTTTCCATCCCTCTTCCACTCAGTTCCATGAGTTGTGGTGGGTGAGTAATTAGCAATTACCCCCTTTCCTCAGAGCCTACTGCTAGGGCAAAGATTTACATAAGAACAGGCAATATCAGAAGGACTGCCCATGTGAGTGAGGAGGAGCAGTCTTCATTTTGGGGTTGTTCTCTTTAGGTTGGGGTGTCATTAACATTATGCAAATCAGGAAAGTCCTGATTGGTCAATATTGTGTCCAAGGAGGTGAATGGGTATACCAGGCAGCAACTCTACGGTGTGAGCTTTTAGTCAATTCTGATTGGCTAGGACTATTCTGTGGTTTAGCCCTTTGCTATGTTTGTCTAATTGGGGGTGCTTTTTGGGCTAGGCTTTCATTGGGACCCATTCCTTTTCTGGTCTCTTGGTATGGCCTTTTCACTACAGTTTTATTTTCTAGCCAACAGAAGTTTACAGCCTCAACAATCTGTAATCTGTAGCGAACCCTTTTTACATTGTGCCTGGGAATGGTGTCTGGGTTTATGTCACAATTCTAGAAGGATTTCCTATGATGCTCTTTCAGAAGAGTACAGCCAGTGTTTGAAAAAGTTAGTCATCACACATTTGATCTTAGCCAAAAGTCTGGGAAGCAATACCTCATCCACCCACATGGCAACTCACAAGCTATTCAATTATTCATTCTCTCTGTCATGTATGAAGAAAAACCATGAAATTACAATGCAGTAAGCCATGTTCAAATCCTGACAACACTATTTCTCATTTTCAAGATGTAACCGGTCCAACCCTACCAACCAGCCACAAGCCGATAGCTGACATCACAGCAAGAGATGAGCCACCCCAGACCTACTGTGGAGGATCCATATGGAACCCGAAAGAGAGTGATGGGATAAGCAAGATACCTATAACCACAGCCAATCAGTCAACCCAGGATAAATCAGCGAGACAGACACCAATGATCTTCAACACAACCTAAAGCAGAAGTACAGAGACTCCCTAAGACCTCAACAAAAAGCAGCCTGAACACTCACCCACCATGACTCAGGGAACTGAGCGGAAGAGGGGGCAGAAAGATTGTAAGAGCCATGGTGGAGGAGAATATCCAGAGACATCGCCTCCCTCACTAACAACATACAAAGGGGGGGTGGAACCGGGTTGACTCCTAGGCTATCCATAACCCCCTACCCCATGGAATGATCCAGACTGCCCACGGAGGAGGATATCGAACTGATTGGGCACAGGGAAGAGGGAAATTGGGGAATTGAGGACACCAACACATTATTTTCTCATTAAGTGTATCTAATTATGTCTAATAAAGAAATTTACCTTGTGCATCTGGCCTTACTGTGGAATCGAACCTGGGTTGTTAGGCTTTGCAGGCAAGCCCAATAACCGCTGAGCCATCTCTCCAGCCCTCTTCCACTCATTCTTGTTTGAGGCAGTATCTTTTACTGATACCAGAGCTTATTGCTTTTCGTGAACCTGAAATTCCCTTTGCAGGATTGGGGTTATAGGTACACATGGCTGGGCCGACAAGCTGTTTAGGTTGGATCTGGAGATTTGAACTCTGAAGGCCTTCATATTTGAGTAGAAAGCGCATTTAACCTCTGAGCCATCTCTCCAGACCTATGAAGATATTAAAACTGTCGTGAATTCATGTTTCCACTTTCGAGCCCCAATCATAACTGTGCCATGAACAAGATTTGGAGCTAAGGGTCATACATAAAGGTGACACCTGCTTCCAACACACTGGGCAAGACATGACCAATTTAAGCAATTTGCTTCTCTGTTTCTTGGGAAGTCAGTCGAGAGAGGCTTGATGAATATGAAGTGAGACAGAAATGAAGGTGCTGATGAAATCATTCCTTGATTTTCATTCCTCCTACTGTGTGTGTGTATGCTCACCACATACGTGGGCATGTGTGGTAGTCAGAGGATAACGTTGGGTGTCTTTCTTAGGCACCATCCATTTGGTTTTTTAAAAAATATTTTATTTATTCATTTTCAAGCAGAAGAGAGAGAGAAAGAGAGGAGAGAGAGACAGAGAGATAGAGATAGATAGATAGAGAGAGAGAGAGAGAGAGCACCTGGGCCACCACCTTGTGGGTCTGGCTTATGTGGGTACTGGGGAATTCAACCTGGGGCCTTAGGCACTGGAGGCAAGTGCCTTAACCACTGAGCCATCTCTCCAGCCCCATTTGGTTTTTTTTGAGACAGCATTTCTCATTGGCTTGATGCTTTCCAGGTAGGTTAGACTGGCTGGCCAGAGAGTTCCAGGCACACACCTGTCTTCACCTCTCCAGTGTTTCGATTATAAGTACATCTATCACACATGGCTTTTATTTTTACATGTGTGCTTTGTGGATCAAACTGGGGTCCTCATGTTTACAAGCAAACATTTCCTGACTAACCTATCTCTCCAATGCCTGTGCTATTTCAAAGGAAAATTTAACCCACTTTGGGGAAAAAACAAAGTGAACGTCTCTTGTGTTTATTTTAAATGAATATTTATACAGTAGTAACTGATAATTCTAGGGATAGTTTTGATAAAAGATCTTTGGATCCAGTAAAACTGGAGTTAAAACAAAAGGTAAAATAGCAGTGCTCTAATTATTTGAGTGTATGATAAATGAATGACTCATGGACTCCTGAATGGAAACCCCTCATAACTGAGAACACTTCCTTCTAAATGATAAGGAAAAAAAAAAACACAACCAAGTGGCAAATATTGTTTACTGACATGCAAAGGGAAGAAAGAGAATTTGACTCATGATTTTAGTCAGAAATTCTGGGCCACTATGGAAGAGAATTTAGCTGATTCATTTTTTTTTTCATTAAGTAGAAACTTAGTGTGGACACATTATTTATTGGTGACATCATCATTCCCCTCCTCCTGCCCCCATTCCATTGAGGGCCCTCCTCAGAGGGATTTCTGGTATTCACCATGGGGTTGTGGGTTATTTTTTTTACATATATTAAAAGTTATTTATTGATTTATTTTTTATTTTTTTAAATTGATTTTTTTTTAAATAAAAAGGTTTCTGCTTCTGCACTGTTTCTTGAGCCTTGGAGGATATGCTAGAAGTTTCCTTGAGTGCTGAGCTCTCTGCAGCTTCTTATTTTCTGCTTCGATGAGTTTTGAAACTCCTAGGTGTCTACAGCCATCTCCCTGTAGAAGGATCTTTGGTTAGAAGTGCTCATATTTAATCCACCACTTCCTCTATGTGTCCTGGGTCCTCACAGGTGTGATAAGGATGACTCATGTCATGCTAAGTGCTTGGCTCTCTCTCCTTGTCATGCTGCTGGTTCTTGGGTCACCCTGGTATTCGCCATTTGTAAAAAGCAGGTTCTCTAACCAAGAATGAGATCAGCACAGATCAGAGGGTAAGCATGTATGCTGAGAAGGGGTTTTGATGGGTGCAAGGCCTTTATTTAGCCACATAGACAAATCATCCTTTTCTCTGTTTTGCCTTGAATTCATCTCTTGGACTGCTACTCAACAAATTCACAGTTCTCTCTTCTTGCTTTCTGGAGCACCAGAAATGGGGCATTGGTACTAGAAAATAGCTCCAGTCTGAAGGCTAAGCAAGAAAGCCCAGAGTTGGCCTGCTGATCAGCACCACGGCTTAGAAGGATGTGACATTGGGTGAAATCTTCAATCCCTCAAGAATGTCATGGGGACAATGACAGCTCTGGCCCCATGAGGTTGGATTCAGAGACTTGAATCATGGAGCACAGTTTCTTAGTACAGCGCTGAATCTTTGGAACTGCAAATGAAAAGGCAGGAATAAGTGTGATAGATTTCAAGCAAGCAAATGAGCACCCTGTTCCTTAATAACATGATGATCTCCTGACCATTCGGAGCTGGAGACTGTTGTTAAGAGAAGGTACATGGTAGATTTGTAATTTTCTTTAGCTGGGGTATAGTTATATACAGTTAAGCATCATTAGGTGCTCAAATTAATGCCATAGACCTTCAAGGTCAGCCTGGGCTACATGAGATACTATTTGAAAATATAACTAAACTAAATAAATTATATATTTTTTCCTCCTTAAGAAGAGAAAGTACTTAGCATTAATCAAAGAAAGATTCAAAATGTGGTCAATTAAATAAGTCTAGAAACTAGTTGAAGACACAGGTTGGGAATGATGTTGAAGTTATGTTTTTCTTTGGACTCAGTGAGGAGAAAGATATACAGAAATGTGAAGTCAGAGAAGCACTTGTATTTGTTCAGGCTATCTTTGCAGAGTGAGTTTTGAGAGACGCCTAGGAATGAGAGCTTTCCAGAGCTCTAGATGGTCAGAAACAAACTTATAAAAATAAAGTTGGTTTTGGCTGTTAGGGCTCATTCCTAATTATTTTATTTTTATGGAGAGAGAAAAATATGTGATATTTTATATATACATATATATACATATATATCAAACTGACTCATATATACATATATATCAAACTGACTCAGCAGATTATAAACTTTCAAAATATTTATATGAGACAGAGAGTAGGTGTGTGCATGAGAGAAAGAGAGAGAGAAGGATGAATGAGTGAATGAGTATGTCAGGGCTTCTTATCACGGCAACAAACTCCAGATGTGTCTGGCTTTAAGTGGCCTTCAGACTTTGCAAGCACTAACCACTGAGAAATCTCTCCAACCTTACAACCTGTTTTTTTTATACTTGTCTGAAACAAATGTTTGAATGAATTACAGAATTTGGGCCCAGACTTGCAACCCAGTCAGGACAGAGATAAAGAGGCAATTAGCCCTTAATGGGGTGGGTACATATGCACGTGTGTGTGTGTGTGGGGGGGGACAGCAGAGTTACCCAAGCAGCTCAATTGTTACAAATGACTCTTGGCTCTAGCCTATTGGTTCAACACAGGAAAAATTGATCATTTTTTCCAAAAATCTAATAATGTTTTATAGATGAGTCTGTTTTTTAATCTTCTCAAAGAAAGCCATTCTTTTCATCCTTCCAACCATCTTCCAATAGCATCTGGTGAGAAATGTTCTCTGTGAGTTAGACTCACAGCTTCATTAAAATTTAACTTTGCATTTCCAATTCAAAGGACTCCAGCTGACTCAAGGTTAGTCTGTATGGAGAAAAGCTATATCTTGTCAATGCCCTTAAAGATCAGAAACTGGCGCCGGGCATGGTGGCACATGCTTTTAATCCCAGCACTCAAGAGGCAGAGGTAGGAAGATCACCCAGAGTTCGAGGCCATCTTCATACTACATAGTAAATTCCAGGTCAGCCCAGGCTAGAACAAGACCCTACCTCAATAAAATTAAAATAAAAATAAAAAAAGCAAAACAACAACAATAAAAAGGATCAGAAGCTGTGGGTCCCAGGATTATCTTGTATATGCATTTTTTTTTCTTTTCTACCCAAACAATGTGCTGAGAATTATCTTGGCTCTATTACACATTTAAAATCATACCAAACAATGAACACCTGTCTCCCTCTGGTGCAGTTCATACCCCCTAACCTATGGACAGATCCAGTATGTGCACCAAGGAAGGACCTCAGTGGGTAGGGGACAGAGAGGAGGGAAATGGGGACACCTTCACAAGATTTGCTCATACAACGTATATACTTACTCATAATAAAGATATTTTTTTAAAAAGAGAGTTGAAATGAGAGCTTGTCTCAAAAAAAATCAAAAAATAAAGAAATAAGAGGGGGAATTTGTTAAAAATAAAATAAAAATAAACCATACCATATTTTATTTGCTTAGGATTTTACTTGTTTATTTTTCCTTAATTTAATTTTTTTTGAGTTTTAAAGAACCGACAAGACAGTGAATAGATGCCTGGTAGTGGTGTGGGGTGGGGAGGGGTTGTCTCATCCCATTCCTTTTTTAAGTGAAAATGCCACTCTCGTTGCTTCTAGTTCCTAATGACCGCATTCTCTCCAAAATTGGCACCTGGAAGCCAAGGCCCAGATCTTTCTTTGACTCAGTTTCCTGTGTTCTGGAAGAAAGTCCTTTCCTTATATTCATTGTAATTCTCCTTTTGTTAAGACTTAAGTGGTATTAAGGTAAACTCTCATGGCTTCCTGTAATGGCAACTCGAGGCCCTTTAAAATATTGGAAGGGCTCCCAAAAATGAGTTGTGTTCCCACAATCTCCCAACATCATTCACCGCCCCCACTTCATAGATGAAAATACAAAAACACATCCTCTTGCAGGGAACAATCACAACCACTTTCCCAAGGTCAGGGAATATTTGTGTCAGGAAAGCCTTATTTTGTCAAAGAACAGGATGTTCTGCTAAACTCAATATTTGTGAGAACTGTCATATTTACCGACCTAGGCTCTCACCCTGAAGGCTCTGCTCTCTCCTCACCCTCCATCTGCCCTCCCTGCCTTGGAAATCATTCCTACTCATGGGATCCTCCAAGCGTGAGCTCAAGGCCTCATGAATTGTGGGAGACTGAAATCCATGTTAAGAGAGGAGAAAGAGATTTCGTGATTGGGCAATTTTCAGTCGTTCCCATGTGTTCACCTTAGGTCTATTGATGTTTGGATTTAATTTTGATTTATTTGTTGGATTTTATTTATTTAATTATTACTGCTGTGGCTTTCATCATGATGCCCACAGCTTTCTACATTAGGATTTCCGGTTTATATAACAATTTGAATTCTAGGCATCTCTATTTTTTTTTTTAAATTCATGTGTGCTTGAGTTATGTGTAAAAGTCTACATGTGAGGAACATGTGTGTGTGTGGAGGTCAGAGGACAACCTTGGGTTTTAACCTCAGTAAACACCACCTATTTTTGTTTTCAGACAGGGTGTCTCATTGGTCTGGAGCTCACTCAGTAGGCTAGACGGGATGCCCAGCAAGCCCCAGAGATCCTCCATCTCTATCTCCTATGTGCTGGGATTCTAAACACATATTTGTAAGCTTGGCTTTTTGTTTACATGGGTGATCATCGTTGAACTCAGGTCCTCGTGCCTGTGAGGTGAGTACCTACTTTGCCATCTCCTCAGTCCCACAATTCAATGTTTGACTGGCTTGATTTATTCACTCATTTAGAAGGAGGTAGGATATGATCCCTTTTTGTATCCCAACACAATATGTGAATTTTAAAACTGTCAAGAACATGTGTATGGTTCGAATTATGCTAGAGAAATTTGTGTTTCAAGATGACAATAAAACCAAGAGAATTTTCATCAGTTGGGGTGGGGGGGTTATGACATTATTGCTCCATGAAGCCTAAGACAGACTGTGTGACAGTCCCTGAGTATGCCTTGTCCACAGTGAGAGTCACCCAGATGACAGCTCTTGTTAGCTTCTAGAAGTGATTCCTGGGTGGCTCACACATAGAAGGCAAAGTTCTAATCCCACGTGCTTTGAAATCCAGCACATTGGCCCAAGGTGGAAACCCAGTTTAGATAACCCAAGTATATTCCCCATATGCTTAAGGTTTATTTATTCCCCTTCTATATGAGTGTAGCTATCTGTTGTGCTTTGAATAGGAAATGTACCTTCTACAGGCTCATGTGATTGCACATATTGATGACACTGTGAAGGTTCGGGATGTGGAATATTGCTGGAATGTGGAAGTGAATCACTGCGGGGGAGAGGACCTTGAAGTTTCATAGCCCAGACCCACCTCTTGTTGAGTCTCTTCTGCATCTTTATCCTGGCTGGTCTCTTGTTTCTTTCTGTTGTCACACCTCTTCTTCCATGTTGAACTACCTCTCCTGGATCATTTAGTCAAAATAAACCCTTCCTTCCTTAAACCACTTCTTGTCAGGCATCTTGTCACAGCAATGACTAGAGTAACAAATGTGTTGCCTCATGCCATAATCATAAGGACTAAGCAGGCTGCAGTGTACACACAAATACATTAGGTTGGGTGAAGAGAAATGAATTCTCATTTAGAAAAAGTAGAATTTATAGAAAGAGATGTATTACTAAGAGTTTCATATCACTTAGATAAGCCCAATTAAAGAAGCCAAATTATATTAAAAAACTCTGTTGTATAAACATAGAGGAAGAGTGGAGGCAATCAAATCTATTATGCAAATTTTAAATGAGTGAAATTATAACTTAATGTTCCTGTCTGTACAAGATGGAGATGGATATACCTGCCTCCAGGACCACAGACGGAAGGTGTGGGAAGGATGTCCTGTGTCTAAGGTGGTGCTCATCTGTTCTTCAAGCCACTCCACACCTTCCTTAGTTACATGAAGACTTACAGAGCTGGACATGGTGGTTGACCCCTGTGGTCCCTGCGCTTGTGAGGCTGAGGCAGGAGGATTCTGTGAGTTTGTAGCTAGCTTGAGCTACATGGTATGTAGCCTATGTGGGGGACATTTCACCTTCAAACCACATCATCAGGGACATTATTTAGGGGACATTATTCATGAGTCTATAGGGAGTATTATTCAAGAGTCTATGGGGGACATTATTCATGGGCCTATAGGGAACATTATTCAAGAGTCTACAGGGGACATTATTCATAGGTCTATGGGGGACATTATTCACAAGTCTATAGGGGGCATCATTCATGAGTCTATAGGGGACATTATTCAACAGTCTATAGGGAACATTATTTAAGAGTCTATGGGGGACATTATTCATGGGTCTATAGGGGACATTATTCATGAGTCTATTGGGAATATTATTCATGAGGCTATGGGGGACATTAGTCAAGGGTCTATAGGGGACATTATTCATGAGTCTATAGGAGACATTATTCAACAGTTTATAGGGAACATTATTTAAGAGTCTATGGGGGATATTATTCATGGGTCTATAGGGGACATTATTCATGAGCCTATGGGGGGGACATTTCACCTTCAAACCACATCATCAGGTGAGTGGATACACTGAAAAGTGACCTGTGCCCAGAAGCAGTTGGACCTCCACTACTGGCTGCTTGTAGTGAGGTGGCCCTAGGTGGCAACCAAGGGTCCCTGTGTTCTTGACATGTCTCTCCTGCCTCTCTCACCACTAAAATGTGATTGCAGGTTCAGAGCCTGATTCCCACCAGTCTGTTTCAGACCTGTGTTTTTTTTTAAAGCCCATCATTACTGGATTGAAGACTCGTTTGATGTTCCTGAGGAGAGCCAAATTATTGGCTCTGAAGAGCTTGGTCCGCAGATAGGATAATGGTACTGCTGTGTTCTTTCACTGATGTGCTTGTGGCAAGTCTGTGCTGAGGTCTAAAGACAGGACTGCACTGGGGAAAAATGGCTCTCTGAGAGAGATTGTTTTGCTGAACTTTAGAGCAGGGAAGCATTGACAAAGACAATTGTCACCCTATGAAATTCTAAGACTATGACACACTGTACCTTTGCCTCTCTCGAAATGCCCTTAGGAGAGTTCATTCACACATCTGTAATTACTCATTATGTTCAAGTTTCTTTTTGGCATATGTAGTATATTATTTTTTTTTTACAGTTCACAAAAACATCTTATCCCCCTGACATAAGTCACTTCAGCATCAGATAAATTAAATTTTAATATTTCCACTCTTATCAATTTGTTTTGTCTTAAGCTATTTTTTTTTTCAGAGTAGTTTTAGGGTCACAAGCAAAATGAACAGAAAACACAAAGTGATTTCCACATACCACGATTTGCTACTTCCAACAAGTGTTAGAGAATGTGAGTCATGTCATTACCACACCTGGCCCACAGCTTACCTTAGACTAATAAGTTCACTCCTCATAGGTGCCTCAAAGAACCTAAACAAAGAAGTACCATACCTAATTGTTTCTTAAATCCATAGTCTTATCTAGTCAATCTATAGCCTGAAGCATTTGTGGGAACTTCACATTTTTTTCTGAAGGCTTCTATTTCCTTCCCAAATAAGCTTTTTTTTTCATGTATTTTGGGAACACTGTAGTTCCTCGCTCTGCACTTCTAGTGCATGCTTCGCTTACTGTCTCATTGCTATGAGCAAATACCTAACCAGAAGCAACTTAAGGAAGGACAAGGTTCATTCCAGTTTACAGCTCTGAGGGGAAGTTTCATGGTGTGGGAGGCGTGGCAGCAGGAACATGAAACTCGGCTGATCACTTTGTCAGGCAAGAAGCAGAGAGAAACAGGAAAAGGGGTCAGATTATAAAACTGCAAGGCACACCCCCCCCAGTCACCAACTTCCTCTAGCAAGGCTCCACCTATTAAATATTCCACAACCTTCTCAAGCAGGGCCACCAGCAGGGGACCAAGTGTTTACACACCATGAGTCTACTGGGGACATTCCCATCAGTGACTATGTTAGGGAAGATATACGCCCCCCTTTCTCTCCTTTTTTTCTAATGTTGGATACCCTCTGCTAAGCCCTGGTGTCCAGGTCTGAAACTCAGGAATAAATCTTCATCAATTCCCATTCCAATTCAGTTGTGAATTGTGTGATTTATTTATTTATTTTTCTTTGTCCCTTAAAACTTGAACGTCATGCTTAATGGACCCTGAGGGCTGGAATAGTGGGGAACAATTGGTATGCTGAAGCCTGCTCATGCCCGTTCATGAGAGCAGCTTTTAAAATTCTTGTGAGTCAGGTATCTAAGATACGTGGAAATGATAAAAATTAAATCATATTAATTTATAAATGAAAATATTCTATTAAAAGCCCTGAAAATACATCCTTAAAAACCACTTGTCCTGTTTGCTGTGTTTGACTATTATCCATGCTAAAAAGGTATTAGGCTGTGTGTGTGTGTGTGTGTGTGTGTGTGTGTGTGTTTGTTGTGCACAGGCTGTGTGTGTACATGTATAGAGGTATTAGGGTGTGTGTTTACATGTATAAAAGTATATAGGTCAGGTGTATGTATGCATATGTGTGCACATATGTGTGTTTAGTGATATCATAGTTGTGATTTATAATCAGCCATGGTAGGAGTTTTTCCAGTGATGTAACATTTTACTGATGACTTTTATGTATGTGTATAATGTATTCTGACCATAATCCCCTCCTATGACCTTCTCTCTGCTGTCTTCCAGCCCCTGTTCTTCTCACTCCCTTCTTCCTAACTAGTCCCTCTTGTACTTCGATGATGTCTCTCTAGTTTGTTTTTCTTGTGTGTGGGTGTGACCTTCTGAGTTTAATTAGGGTTGCCTGCATGAGTCTGGGTGAGGGACTTCTTACCAGAGCATGTGGGTCCTAACACACCATGGCACATCATGGCAGAAAAATGTCTTCCATTCCCCAGCCATCTCTTGCCCTCCTCCATCATCCATGATGGAGCGCTGATGGGAACCATTCTCGTGTGGGTAGTGTATTCATCACGGAAATTGGCAGACACTTTTGCATTTGGAAAACCTTGCAAATTAGTGCTTGGCAAAGTTTGTTTGTTTTTTTTTTTCTTTATATGATCTCAACTGGATAGAATACTGAGAGAGCATTTGTAATGCAGACCAAATTCACACATGCGTTTTTCATGTAGTCATGATGAGCTTAGCACAGAAAATGGAGAAACCTCTCTTGCAAGCTGAAATAAACCCTTCCTTCCTTCAGCTGCTTCAGGATCAAGTGTTTTGTCACAGCTATGAGAGAGGAATTAATATCCTCCCCCAACCAAAGAGAAAGATAAGTCAAAGTTGTCCAGAGTGAGCATAGAATGATTGAGGGGAAAAGGGAAAGATTTGGGTTTGGTGCAGCCTAGTTTTGACATGGACAGATGTCTGCCCTATACCCTGTGGGGCTCTGAGAGTGTCTTTGTGATATGAATACTTATTTACTAAAAGCTCCCAGATTTCAGTTTCTGAAGAATTGTTGTAAGGACTGAGCTGGGGGTTAGAATTTAGATAATGCCCAGCAAAAATTCCAATGTGTCTCAAAATTTAAGGAGTACTCAAATTCTTTTTTTAAAAAATATTTTATTTATTCATTTTCAAGCAGAGAGATAGATATATATATAGAGAGAGAGAGACAGAGAGAGCATCAGGGCCACCACCCTGTGGGTCTGGCCTATATGGTTCCTGGGGAGTTGAACCAGGGGCCTTAGGCACTGGAGGCAAGTGCCTTATCCCCTGAGCCATCTCTCCAGCCCAGGAGTACTCAAATTCTTGTCTACAAAGTTAAAGAATTAAAATCATAGACAACCAGATATTAATGTATAGTTAAAGACTTCATTTAAGGAAACATGGGGAGATACAGAGTTCTCCAGCCACCAGTATGGGGAGAACAGGTGGGAGAGGTTTTAACAGAATTTATGCTGTTCAGCTAAACAAGCAGGAAAAAGAAAGATCATGAAAAGGAAAGATTCAGGTGGAAGAGAAATCCAGCCCCCTCCCCACCACAGGCTGTGGTGTGGGGCTGGGGAGACCTTTCGGTCCCTAGAGAGTCAGAGGTCCTTCTTCTAGGCCATGTGGGTGAGGAAGAGACAGGATTATCTGCTCAGGGAGTATTTCCTGTCCCAGGTGAGCAGGGAGACAGGTGGTTGGTTCATACCTGACCAATCAATTTTAGCGCCTAGGTTTTGAGCTCTAGCTTGACACCTCCCACTCAAGGGGAGGGGGTCCATGGAGTTGTCCGAAACTGTCACATTGTGACTGTCTTGGTCTCTCTTTAACCTTTAACCCTGTCTTTAATTACCTTCCCCCCTTTTTGTTTGTTTGTTTGTTTTCCTGGTTCTTTTCTGCACCCTTTGTTTGGGGTTCACTTTAGCAGTTATTCTTCCCTTGGGCAAAATGTCTCTGACTTACTGGCTAAACCATCATAGTCATATGAAATCTTAGTCCCTTTTTACTTAGGGAGTTGAGTGTGAGAAGATGCTGATATGTATATTTGAACTAAATCTGAATAGAAAATTAGAATCCAGAAGTTCTTGGAAAATGTCACTTTTCATGTCTTCAAAATTATCTCCCTGACAGCATGTGTTCAGGGAAGCCTCAGCCTTTGGTCTGACCTAGAGAATTGTCCCCAACGTGAAAGGGTCAGGCTGATGACCCAGTTGCCATTTCACAAAACATTTTGGGAATCTTTCAATGTGCATGAGCAGAGTCTGGGGATCACAGAGGTGATAATCACACTCCATAACCGGGGAGATGAAATGAACAATGTTTCATTCCCACCCATTGCTTCCATCTGCATATTGAACTGCAAATAGAAGCGCTTATTCTCAGGTGACCAAAACCCTTATGTGTTTTGACATGTGACAAACCCCAGAAGCTGTCTGTTCCAAACATGAAATGCTACAGCCGGTTTCCATTTTGAAAACTGTTAATGTCATGTGTCACATATATTTAAAATGCTTCATGAAATGAAGGGATAGCTGATTGGCAAAATACTAATAGCATGAGAGTGTTTTCACTATCAGCTAACCTAGGAAGATTTTTGTCATCTCCATGAATCAAAATATATAATTATATATTTGCAAATGTAATAGTAATATAAAGCCAAAAAATAGAATTTAAATTAAATTATGGCATACTTTAAAGCATTATGGATTTATTTGTAGCTGTGGTATTATCATTCTTAAAATTTAATAAGGTAGCATGAAAGGACTGTATTTAATTTTTTTTCTCTTTTTTTATTGTCCATAATAGGTTACAATATTTAGTGGGCAAACAATGAGTTGTTATCCCCAATTCCCCGCTGCCCTCCCCTCCCCACTCCACTGGAAAACCTCCTCCATGGGTTGTCTGTATTTAATTTTTGTCTGATAATACTTAGGTCATGAGTCTGTGGAGACAAAGTGTTACTGAGGAATTGTCCCCATTTGGTGACAATGAGTCAACAGAAGAGTGTCAATTTTCCCAACTTATCATAGGATGAGCAATCCGAACAATGCCATTCAGCTGTCATTGGCAAGGGAAGAGTCAGGGAAGTGCTGAGTGATTCAGGGGATCACAAGTGTTCCTTGTTTCGCTCCCTCAGTCTTGCGACTGGAAAGCAGGTACAGTAAAGTGGAGTGTCACAGATTAGCTGGCTGGGAGTAGAACAATGGTGACCATGTTCTTTAATTTCCTTAAGCCATAGGCAGGCCCTCTGGGATGTTAAATTTCCCATCTAAATGTCTCAGCAACCATTGCATATTGAAAACCAAACTGCTTGAAATAAAAGATGCCTTCTTATTGAACTGTGGAAACAGGAAGCCAAATTAACACCAGATGATTTTCTGTAGAGAAGAGAGTGTATTTGTTGGAATCTGCTACAGCATAAACCAACTATTATGTCTTGAGAGCAGACGGATATCTTATGTGCAAGCTTTGAAAATTAAGACTCATCAATCTATGATTCGGTACCAGGAGAGACACATGGATAGAGGGAAGCTTGGTGAAGGACCAGTGTGGTTGTTACAAGTCTTACACTAAGCTTCTTGCCACTTGCTATGCCATCTTCCCAGACAGGCCAAATCTCTGTGTTCTCACAAAGCCATCTCTGAAGACCACATATGTATTGGCTTCCCCAGTTATTTATTCAGCATAGGAACACATTCCTTTCTGGATGAGTGAAGGGGTCCATTATGGTTACTTCTTAGAAAGCACACTAGAGGGATTTAGAGCAGGCAAAAATGCCATGTGCATCAAGTTATTACCACAAAAATGATTTCCTAAGTGTTCGCAATGCCCTGTGTCTATTTCTTCTCTGACAATGGCTTCCACCAAGAGTCACATGTTAACAAAGACTCCAGGAAAGTCACGGCCACTTCAAGGACTCATTTGGAGTCAACAATATGATATTAGTATATTAAATACACACACACACATATATATATATGTATATATATATGTATATATATATATATATATATATATATATATATATATATATATAGAGAGAGAGAGAGAGAGAGAGAATGCTTCCTTTTGAAGAGGAAAGCATAATTTTAGAAAATTTCACCTGGTTAAATATATATACATTTTTTTTCAAAAAGAAAGAAAAGTCCATAGTGGTACATGAAGAAGAATAGGTCACATTTAAAATATATATGCATATATATATATATATATATATATATATATATATATATATATATATATATTTTATCTGTTTCCAAGCAGAGAGGTACAGACAGAAAGAGAGGCAGAGGAGAGAG
Source organism: Zapus hudsonius (assembly GCA_004024765.1). NCBI lineage: Eukaryota > Metazoa > Chordata > Mammalia > Rodentia > Dipodidae > Zapus > Zapus hudsonius. The sequence goes on from PVHP010009138.1 coordinate 33,158, forward strand.
ATAATATGGACATGCCAGGGCCTCAGCAAATGATGCACGCACCACTTTGTGCATGTTGCTTATGTGGGTACTGGGGAATTGAACCAAGGTCATTAGGCTCTGGAGGCAAGTGCCTTAACCATTGTGCAATCTCTCCAGCCCATAGGTCAGATCTTGAAAAATGAGTCATTTGGTTTTGGACTCTTAGCTGTGCCACTTTATGGATGTGTGATCTCTAAACTAACTACCTTCTCCATCTCTTCCTCCCTTCCTTTCTCCTTCCCTCTCTTCATCTGTCTCTCCCACCCTTCTCTCCTCCACTCTCTCATTCTTACTTTTTCTTCTTTTCTTCTTCCTTCCCCTCTCAGAAGCCAAGCTGGTTTCATAGTCCTATGTCTCACCTCAAACTCATTCTCCTGCCTCACCCTTCCATGTGCTGGGACTTCAGGTGTGAGCTACTATACCCAGGTTGGCCTTTAAATGCTCTGAAACCCAGTTTTCACTTGGTTATTATAAGTATTCAATCAACCAATGTTTATAAAATTTTCATTCCTGTTGCATGATAAACACTGTAGTTAGTCAGAACTACATATTTTCATGAGTCTGTGCCTTAGTGTGACATTGCTGCTGACCTGAGACAAGCTTGGTTTGTGGAACACAAGCTCACTCACCTACCTGTCATCAGCTGGTAGGCTACTGGCAGGTGTGTGGTCCATGAAGACTCTCTCTCTCTCTCTCTCTCTCTCTCTCTCTCTCTCTCTCTCTCTCTCTCTTACTTCTGGAAACCTACCAGATGCTGGCTCTCTCTTAAACATAGACAGGTTACTGAGACATATCTCTTTTACCCTCCAAGTGCCTGTCTTGGACTTGTTTTGTTAGCAGAGTTCTGAAAGATTTGGCAGACACACTTAAGTATGCTTCAGGCAAAAGCTGAGAAGGAGGACATCATGACAAACTGTATCCCATTGGCCAATGCAAGTCACATGATCAAACCCGTCATCAATGAGTGGGCTATACCCCCTGCTTTCATGAGCACAGCTGCATTGTCACACAAATCATAGGAGGAGATGGTGGCTGGGGAGATGGCTCAATCAGTAAAGTTCTTATGCACACACGAGGGCCAGAATTTATATCCCCAAACCCACATAAATGCTTGGCATGCCTTGCAATACTGGTGCTAGGGAAGCAGAAACAGGGGAACCCTGGGGTTTCAGGTTAGCTAGTCTATTCTAGTTGATGATGTCCAGGTTCAGTGCAAGACCCTGCCTCAGAAAAAAGAATACCCAGTCTCCACTAAGTGACCGACAAAGACACTTGATATAGATCTCTTGCTTCCCCAGGCACACACACACACACACACACACACACACACACACACACACACACACACAGGAGCATACATATTCACACATACACATAAGAGTAAAAGATGAAGGTAGAGTCCCTGAGATAGTTTATATAACCTGCTACAATGCATGGAGAGTTATATCTGCCATATTTCTAGATGGAGTAGGTTGTCAGGGTGACAGCTTGGGGGGGGGGATGGAACCTGGCTGAGCATTGAGGATTCAGCCCTTGAATCAAAGCTGTCCATTGAGATTTTGGTAGGAGGCCTGAGCTTTGGGGTTCTGGAAGATTCCAGCTTCCCCTGGATCTCTAGTTGGTCAAGGTCACATAATTCTGTGTTTGCCATATTTTATTCAACTACAGAGCTCTGTTCTAATATTAAGAAACCTCAAATTCTTACTCTGCAGTTGAACATGAATAATTGTATCTTCCCAGAGGGACCTTCTTTGTCACAGTGGTGAAGTGATTCATCCACCCAAGGTCACGGCAAATTGAAATCTTAGAGAACTTCAGGGGAGTCACTGTCTCTCAACTAAGTGTTTTGACAAGGTGGGATGCTCCAAGTTAATAGAAAAAGCCACTTATAAAGGGAATATTTCTTTCTTTTTTATTTTTTGTATTCACACACTTTACTAAAATCCTTAACAGGAAGATTGATAGCAACTTGGAAAAATTGTAGTGGAGAACAGAAAGACATTATTGAATGTAAACCAGGGTTATTTGGTTTTCAAATACTGCAGGAGCTACTGATGAGAGTTACTGTAAAAGCCGGTGGCGAGGGAGGACTTTGACAAAATGAAAGAGAGGTATAGGTATTTTAGGAGACAAAAAAAAAATGACCAAAAATTGAGTTAGGAAAATTCATTACAAACATGTCACTCATTATATATGGTGAGAAATATTGCAACTTGCCACCAGTCATGCCCAAAGCAGGCTGGTCTTTAAAATCTGTCTGTGAACAGAGAGTAAGTATAGGCTCTGGTAAGTTATTATTTTTCTTTAGAGCTAAACATCTGCTTTGATAACTCCTCACCATAGCCTCCATCCTTTGTAGACATTAGAACTGAGCTTAATCAGCTGGCCAATGTGGACTGAAGACCAGCGTCTCTCCAGGAACCCTCAGGCATTCATCATAAGGTTGAGACTTTGGAGATATCCAGGATTGTAGATTGAATAGCTACTGGGTTCTCAGACACTCCAGCCTGAAGACAGGCATTGTTGGACTACCCAATCCATATTGTGTCAGCTAATGCAATAAATCCCTTTCATTAGGAATATGTGTGTTTGTGTGTGTGTTCTATTGGTTCTATTCCTGTACAGATCCTTGAATAATTCATAGGAATTTCTGAATCCTCGCATTTTCATCTTTGGTAGAAAATCAGATGTTTATTCTTTTGGTCTTAATTTCTGCTTGGTTCTTACCTTAAAAAAAAAAAACAGGAAGTCAAAGGAATCAAGGAGTATCTCCAAACAGAATTCGTCCCTAGACTCACAGGCATGTGGAGGTGATCAGAGTCTGGGGAGAGGAGTATCCATTGGAAGCTGCGAGTGTACTTCACGTGATTTCAGCAGGAATGAGTCAGCTCCAAATGACCCACGGAGCTATCACACTGTTACCTTATTTGAGAATTTAGGCTGAAACAATTTATAAACAAGAAATATTTTCTCAAAGTGCTTCTTCCTTTCCCTCCCATTTATGGAAACAACAGCAAACACTCCAGTTGGTCAAGAAACCCAACCTCATTCTCAGGATGTACTGATGAGTCCTGAGAAAGTATGGAGTAAACCAAGAAGACAGTGAGCACTGGACCCCAGCCAGTCCCCAGCCTGACAGCCGCCCAGATGTCTGAAGATGCTTCTGCAGGTGGGCCTTTTGAATTTGAAATTATAATTCAAAATATAAAGTAACTGCTCACTTTCTCCAAAGCAAATAGTATTAGGAAGGAAGGTACTGAGCTGGAAAGATGGCTCAGAGGTTAAAAAAATTTACTTGCAAAGCCTGCCAGCCTGGGTTGATCCCCCAGTACCCACGTAAAACCAGATGCACAAAGTGATGCATGCATCTGGAGTTGGTTTAGAGTGGCAAGCATACTCTCTTTTTCTCTCTTTCTCCCTTCTATGTTTCATTGCAAATAAAATAAATATATATTTTTTAAAAAGATGGGAGTACTTAGAGGATAAGTTAAACAGAGTCCTAACTCTTGTTTTGACACTTTTTACTCAAATCCCCATCAAGAAGCTGCTGCTGCTAGTGTGTGTGTGTGTGTGTGTGTGTGTGTGTGTGTGTGTGTGTGTGTGTGTGTAGGCCAGAGGTCAACATCATACCTCACTAAATCATTCTCTATCCTTTCTTTTTTTAAAAATATTTTATTTATTTATTTTTCAAGCAGAGAGAGAGAGAGAGACAGAGAGAGAGAGAGACACACAGAGAGAGAGAACCAGGGCCATCTTCTTGTGGGTCTGGCTTATGTGGGTCCTGGGGAATTGAGCCCAGGGCCTTAGGCACTGGAGGCAAATGCCTTAACTGCTGAGCCATCTCTCCAGCCCTCCATCCTTTCTTTTTTGACATAGGATCTCTCACTGAACTTGTTTACCCATGTACCCAGACTATAGTCAGCAAGGGATCCCCTGTCTACGCCTCCCCAGTTCAGCATATGCCTCCAGGTCCAGTATTTTTCTGGGAGTCTGGGCATCCAAACGCAGACCCTCATGTTTCATGGCAATAATATTACCTAATGATATGTCATTCCAACCTGAAACTTCCCTCTTCTACTCAGAAATAGTGATAGGATACATTATTGCCTGTGATGATTAATACTCATCAATTTGACTGAATTTCGAATCGCCTGGGAAAGTCACTACTATGTCTGTGTCTGTGAGGAAGTTTTCCAGAGAGATTTAGCTAGGGAAGAAAGACCTGCCCTGAATGTTGGTAGCACAAGCCCATAGGCTGGGGTCTCAGATGGGATAAAAAAGGAACAAAGCAGAAAACAAGCAGCTTCCTGACTGTGGACACATTGTGATCAGCCACTTCTCCATTAATCCCTTCAGCTAAAGATATTCACGACACCACACTTTGCCTACCATGACGGACTTGATCTGCAAACCAAGAGCCAAAATCAACCATTCTTCAGTTTACTTTTGTCAAGTATTTTGTCACAGCAATGAGACCAGTAACCCTCTTGGCAATAAAGTCCTTTTACAGTCTGGTCCTATGCTAAAGCCCTTGCAGGAAAGGATACAATCTAAAGACACCTGTGCCCTTCACTTCAGTGATCTGACTGTTCAAACAACAGACCCTAGGATAGCCAGCTGGTTGGGGAAGGGGGAGGGGGAGCATTGGAGAATTAGGGATAACAACTCATTGTTTGCCCACTAAATAATGTAACTCATTATGGACAATAAAAAATTAAAAAAAAAACAGACCCTAAAAATTCAAAATTTTCAGGACTGGAGAGATGGCTCAGCAGTTAAGGCACTTTCTTGCAAAGCCCAAGGACTGAGTTCCATTCCCCAGCATCCACATAAAGCCAGATGCACAAAGTGGTACATGCACCTGGAGTTCATTTGCAGTTGCTGAAGGACCTGGTGCAACATTCTCTCTCTCTCTCTCTCTCTCTCTCTCTCTCTTTCTCTCTCTCTCTGTCTCTCTCTTTCTTTCTCTCTCTCTCATTAAAAATTTAGGAAAAAAGAGAAAAGTTTCTCCAGGAATCTGATTCTGGGGAGAAAGATAAAAGTTAAATTCTTGGTGCCAGGGGAGAGATAGCTTAAATCACAGTTAAATTAACACATACCTATTTGTTCACCTGTTTTGTTTTTTATTTATTTATTTATCTTTAAAATTGTCAAATGGCGATAGGAAAGTTCAAGAGAAAGTAGAAGTCTTTCTCTCCTTAGTTTGGTCAAACTGTAAATAAATCTACTTTCCTTTTCCTAATATGAAGATGCATTCAGTGAGCAGAGGGAATGTGACTCTAAGTATCAGGTTGACCAAAGGAAGTGCTACAAAACAAACAAATAAACAAACAAAAACCCAGCTTCTCTTCAGGATGTGGGTGACATCCAAACCCTGTGTTTAGACCTTGATTCTTCCGGATTGTTGTAGAGCTGATGATAGCATTAAAAAAAGAAAAAAAATTGGTGGTAAAAATAAAAAAGACATAAAAGCAACCTTGGTTTGTGTCAAGGAGGAAAAGTCCTGTTAATAAAATTTTTATTTAGTAGTCATAAAATTCATGAGCAGAACTTTTTTTTTTTTTTTACTAAAGCCAACAGATAAAATCCAAATGTGGTATTGAAGTTACCTTCTCATTACTGAGACAAAACACCCGACCCTAAAGCAGCTGATGGGAGTGAAAGGTTTATTTTGGCTTACAGTCTCGAGGGGAAGTTTCATCTTGGTGGGGGAAGCATGACAGAGCAAAGGCTGGACATCACTTCTTGTCACAGCAGCTGGGAGGAAGCAACAAGGGTGAGCTAGCTATCATGGGGAAAAGGAAAATGGATTCCTCTAGGCTAATCCGAAGCAACACACATCCTCCAGCAAGGGTCTACCTACCAAATTGTCATCAGCTGGGGACCAACTTTTTGACAAACACATGAGGCTATGGGGACAGTTCCCATTCAAACTACCACACATGGTGGCCTCCATTGTCTCTGTGTGACTCTCTTAAGATGTCTTTGCATGGGGCCATTCTCCTCCTGAAAAACATCCCTGCCCACTAAATGGGTTCTTGAGGGGTTCTAGTATGCTATATTCATGATTTTAATGAGTCCTGGATCTTTTAACTCCAATGAGGATGCAGAGAATGATGAATGACAGTGATCAGCTAGCCCTCTCTTTTTTATATGGTTCAGAATTGGTGTTGCCTATAATTAAGCTAGGTCTTTCCACCTCAATTAACCTAATCAAGTTAATCCCTCACTGGCATGCCCAGAGGCTAACCTAATCTACATAATCCCTCCCAGGGGCACTTTAGGTCCTATCAAGTTCACAGTATTAACACCATCACAGTGGTTTATCCTCAACTCCACAGAAATCCCATTCCTCAGGCTCATTTAATTACATTTGAAATCCCTTGGACAAAGTCTCACCTGTATATCACTTTACCTCCCAGACTGTAAATAACTTTAGCATGTTGTAGACGCATAATACGTAATACTCAAGTTGATCTCGTCTGAGGCCATCTCGATGTTACTATGTATGTATGAATATAACTGAACGACAAAAAGAGAAATGAAGGTTTCTGGCACAGAACTGAGTTAGAAGATGGTCCCAAAACTGGGGCAAAATGGTGAAGTATGAGGCTGCAAATTGAGCCTCTTAAAACAGCCCTGTGGCATGAATTATTCCATTTTACATAACCCTGTTTGGAATTTCATCTTTCTTTTTAGTATACACAGAAAAGGGAAAAGCTCTCTTATGGTTTGAATGCTAAAATCCCCCATAGTCTCTTGTGTTTGTACACGTGATCCCCAGTTGGTGGTGGGGTTTAGGGAGCTTGTAGAATCACTGGGGTGGAGGGTCCATCTGAAAGACAGGCTATTACAGCAGGTCTTGGCCTTTAGAGCTGCTCCCCATCAAGCTCTCTGCTTCCTGTCCGCCTCTGAGATATGAACCAGCCACAGTGTAGGTTCCTTCCACCACAGACCAAACCTCTTTGGCTTCCATGCCTTACAGATCCTGAAACTGTCAACCAGACGTGTGTAACTCTCAATGTTTCAGCTGTGAGACGTGAACAAAGGGGGTGGTTCTGGAAAGAGTGGAGTTCTTAGCAACTTACAGGCATGTCTCCAGATCACTTATTTTTTAAAGAGCTTTTGGGTTTGGAGTGATGGCTCAGCAGGTAAGAGAACTTTCTAGTAGAAGCACTAAAGCCTAAATATGATTCCTCACCACCCACTTATAAAACTGGGCATGGCATCACCCCAGACGGGAGTGGGGTGGAGATGAGGACATCCATGGGGTTTCCTGATCAGCCAGCCAAACTGAACTATGGGAAATTCAGTGACAGTCTGTGTCTTGAGACATTAGGTTAGATGAGGTGGGGGATGACACCTGGCATCTTCCTTTGGCCTCTGCACACCTGTACAGAGGCCACATTTGCACACAGACACACATGCATCTAGGTGTGCATACACACACACACACACACACACACACACACACACACACCCTAAAAAAAGTCAAACGAAAATTGAAAAGAGTCCTTATAAGCCTTGTGGTTAAGGCTTTACACTGGCAGTGTGAAGCAGGTTGATTTTGTAGGAATAGTATAACTGTAATTATGAGGAAATAAACTGATATACTGTTCACACAAATGTTTCTCCGGGATATGCTATTACTTTTTGGGTTGAGAAATAACCTTTTGAAAAGAAAGGAAAGCTTCCCTCCATTAGCAAAAGTGTACCAGGACCAGATTCGTAACAGACAAGTACATCAGAGTGAACCAAGAGTCAAGGGCGGTGGCATTGTACTAACGCCGCCCCAGCTCTTGCTCTGACTCTAATGATTTATTCAGCACTGGAGACATCCAGCTCTCTGTTCAAATATTTATCACACTTCCTGGCTGCTTTGAGGCTTCTAATAGGCTGGAATAAATCTGTGAGTATTGAAAAATTGTCAGCAAATGGGCAGCAAGTGTGAATAACAAAAACTCGAGCTGTACAGCCATAGCCATTGACTTGATTTGGCCAAAGAAAAATCTCACGGTGATCTCTTCCCAGCATCACCCCTTTAAATGAGTTTGCCTCTGAGTTTCATTCATCAGGGAATTCCACTTTAATTACATTTTAAAATCCATCACTGAGAGGATCCCTTGTCCACTCAGCAAAAATGCTGCAGAGAGTTGATGCTTCATCTTTTCTTTTTAAGCCTTCAGGTGCATTTCATATCCTTCCTTACTGGAGATGGTGACATTGTAGGTTACCTGACAGCTCAATACCATTTGGTGCCGGGATCATTTCTTCTTGTTACTTTCCTTCCCATGTTGACCTTGCTTGAAAAGACTGACCTACAGGGGCAGCATTCATAGGTTCCCCAAATACCTGGGTTCCCATTTGATTTTATTGCTGTAAAGCACCTGGTCGCTCACTCCAGGCTGGCAATGGCTGTGTTCCTCTGCTAACTTCCACAGCTCCTGTCCAGACACCCACTTCTCATCCTAAAGCTGCAGAATCCATTACCTCCACCTTAGCTAAACTGCTTCTCTTGTCTCCTCCAGACCAGAGCTGAACGATTTCTACCAGTCTTGCTACTGTTATCCATTCTTGGTTTCTCTAAACTCCCCCTTTCATAAATCTCTCTACTTACTCCATCGGACAGCACCATTTGCTTCTTCTAAGACCTGTGACCATCTGGTCTGCTGATAGATTCTTGAACCTTGTAACTGTAAAGCTTTCAAGTGCATGTGCGTATTATCTTTGGAGAATTGTGTGGTGATGCATGCTTCATTTGGAAACTTGAAAGGCATCCCAAATGTGTGCTTCCGTCCAATTTTCACTTACAAGGCAAAGTAATCTTGTCAAATTCAATGTGGAATTCTTATTTTTAGGATGACATACTAAAAAGCATCTCCCTGAGATCAGATTATAAATCCTGAAAACCGCCAAGGTTACTTTATATGGAAACACGATCTTTGCAGGTGCAAGTTAATGGTCTTGAGATGAAGAAATTGACTTGGTGATCCTCGTGGGTCTTAACTGTAGTAACCAGTGTCCCTAGGGAGTGTGGATTGTTACTACTGACAGGCAAGGAAACATCAGGGTAACCTCAAAGCCAGAGACTGGAGAGCTGTGGCCACAAGTCAAGAAATGCCCACAGCCATCATAAGCAGGAAGAGGCAGGGAATGATCTTTTCTTTAGGACTTCTAAAAAGAGGAACATCCTGCCTTTTGTGTTTGACCAAATGATGCTAATTTTAGGCTTCTGGCCTCATGCATGGTGAGGAAATGCATTTCTGTTGTTTTAAACTATAAACCATCAGATTGGCTGGAATTATTTATGACAACGGAGAAAACTGAGCCCAGTGCCATCTCTGTAGCTCAGATACCTCTGAGGTCTAGGATCCAACTTTTTCAACCCACTCAGGTACACACACACACACACACACACACACACACACACACACACACACAATTTCATAAGACACATCTCCCCACGCTGGTCTCAATATGCCTCAGCTTTAGGCAAAGCATGCGCTCATTGGACAGATAAAAATGTATGATGTTGGACTGGGGTAATGGCTTGATGTTTGAAGGAGCTGGCTTGCTTGCAAAGCTTAACAGCCTGGGTTCAATTCCCCCATAATCATGTAAAGCCAGAAGCCCAAAGTGTCACAATGCATCTAAAATTCATTAATCATGGCAAGAGACCTTGGTGTACCCATTCTCTCTCTCTCTCCTTGCAAATAAATAAATTATCCTTAGACTCAGATATAACTTTATAAAAAAGAAAAAGAAAATGCATGCTGACTTTTGCATGAGAAGAGATCTTCAATTCTCAAATGGTTTTGGCTACAAAATACTGTATGTTCATTTCTAATCAATAATGCATTATAGACCATAATAAGCAATATAAAATAAAGTCAGCATAAAAACAAAATCCATCACCTAGATAATCCACACTTTCTGAATTTGATGTTTGTCTTCTCAAATTTCTTTGGTTTCACGTCCCCACATATATACATGCATGCACACCCATTCACACACATACCCATGCATCATTATGCAAATTGTATCAAAATACATAAAGAAACTTTATACTTTATCTCAAGATTTCACAGCATTCTTTTTCAGTTAGTAAATATCCCTGTTATTTTTTTAACATTTTTTTGTTTTTTTAAAAAATATTTTATTTATTCATTTCCAAGCAGAGAGATACAGAGAGAAAGAGAGAGAGGAGAGGGAGAGAGAGAGAGAGAGAGAGAGAGAGAGAGAGAGAGAGAGAGAGAGAGAGCGCACCAGGGCCACCACCTTGTGGGTCTGGCTTATGTGGGACCTGGGGAATTGAACCCGAGGCCTTAGACACTGGAGGCAAGTGCCTTAACTGCTGAGCCATCTCTCCAGCCCTATCCCTGTTATTTTTAATCGTATAAGACTGTATCCCATTAATAAAGGCTAATTTATTCAAGCAACGAAAATTTTCTTATAATTTGTTTCTTGATTTCATCTCAATGATCATCCAATGTGTCTATTTTTCTATACTTGTCTAAAGTTTTTTTTTTCTGGGTAAATTATTAGAAGTAAAATTGTTGAGTTAAGTAAAGCACATGCCCACATTGACACACACTGACATCAATAATGACATTTCCAAGGTTGCACCACTTTATATGCTAAACCACAGTATGGGCTTTCCAGTGGTGATTGAAGACTTAAGGGGTTTCTTTATTAGCAAACCACTGAAAGGAATACTAATTAAAGAAAGAAAGGAGGCATTTACAGGATCCCTACCTGGCTCCTTAATACAAAGATAGGACCCAAGGGCAAGGCAAAATTAGAGTCCTCCTCATCTTTTCTCTAGATGGCTGATAGAAGGTGGATCACTTATTTCCTCACTGCTGTTATCAGAAGCATCTTAAAGAAGGAGGTCTTTAGTTCAGTTCACAGTTTGAGGGTACAGTCCATCATGGTGGGGAGGCATGGTGGTAAGAGCTTGAAGCAGCTGGTCATATTGTATCTGCAGTCAGGAAACAGAGAGATCAACACTGATGTTCAGCCTGTGTGCTTCTTTTTAAGCAGTCTGGGATCCCAGCTTGTGGAATAGAATGACCCACGTTTAAGACATGTCTTTGAACATCACTTAATCTAGAAAATCCCTCATGGACATACATGAAGATTTGTCGACATGGTGGTTCAAACCCTGGCAAGTTGAAAACTGAGGTTAACCATCTCAGAAAATCAAGCTGATTCATTCTCTCTTTGTGACTTACTGCAAATCACAGGAGATGATTCTTGATTGGCTGAACTTGTCACAAGTGCCTTCTTTCTGAACGAATCATTGCTTTCCCTAGTGCTGGCAATGATAGGGACATACATAACTCCTTGCTTTGTATGTGGGTGGTGGGGATCTGAACACTATACTGACTGAACCATCTCCTCAACCTCTCCTCAACCTCTTAAATTAACATATTAATTATTAATAATTAGATAGATTGTATGAACAAGTCTCGTGATGTACCCCTATTTTCCTCTGGTGTCCCTCCTTATTGGGCTTGCTCGGCCAGACCATGGGACAGGGGGTTATGGATTATACAAGAGTTAGCCAGTTTATTTTTTCTTTCTTTGTGTATTGTTGCTGAGGGGGGCAATGTCTCTGGATATTCTCCCCACCATGGCTCTTACCATCTTTCCTCCCCCTCTTCTGCTCAGATCCTTAAATCATGGTAGGAGAGTTTTAAACCTGCTTTACTACTGAGGTCTTAAGAATCTCTGAATTTCTGTTACGGATTATGTTTGGTATCCTCAGTGTCTGTCTCCATCATCCTTACACAGGTTATGTGACTTGCTGTGGAGGTATCGTCAACCTTTTTTGTATACCTTTTATGATAAATGAGTAAGTATAAAAAAATTTCCTGGACTGTTTAGATGTCTCAGTGGTTAAAAGCATTTGCTTGCAAAGCCTGCATGTCTGGATTTGATTCCCTGGTACCCACATGAAGCCAGATAGACAAAGTGGTGTATGCATCTGGAGTTTGTTTGCAGTGGCAAGAGGCCCTGGTACAACTATTCTCTCTCTCTCTCTCTCTCTCTCTCTCTCTCTCTCTCTCTCTCTCTCTCTCCCTCTCCTTGCAACTAACTAACTACATAAAATTATTTTTAAAATGTCTTATTTTCCCAATTTCTTCCCCCACCATACCCATCTGTCTGCATCAATAGGTATCCATATGATGTGCAGGCAAGGAACCCACCATCTTACCGTGTCTTTACCCCCACACCCCATCATTCTCTGGATTCTAGTGCCCACATGGAATCTACCACATGCTGGCAGCTCTTCTGTGCTTTTTATGAACTTCTGCATTTCTATTGTGTTTCTCACTACACCTCTAGGAAGGACTGTCATTGCTCCCTCCCCCCCCCCCAATACAGAGAAGATGTCTAGGTACAGAGAGGTCACACAGGACACTCATTCACAAAGCTAACCAGCAGTGGACCCAAGAAGCAACTTGGGGAAATCTGATTCCAGAACCCAAGATCTTAATGACACAGTTTGATTGTGTTCTTAATATTTTCTACCTTCTCCTTGATATAAAGCTTTATCTCTTACCCTCTGGAGTTCACAATTTTTCTGTTGGCTAAGAACTTAAGGCAGATAATATTGGGTTGAAACTTAGAACTATTGTCATGAGCTGGGAATGTGAGATCTGGAGATGCCTATGTTGTTCCCAAACTGTGTGAGAGAGAGGTCTCTGCTGTCTGTACCCGTGTGGCTTTAAACATGCAATCCTAAAGCTGGTTTTGTCTGAAATGTTCCAGGAAGGTGATCACTGTACTGTGACAGACATTTGTAGCATTGATAAGAACAAAAGGATGAGTGCTGATGCACATCGATGTACTTACATGAATTTCCTCATTTTGACTGGAAAAGAAACCTATGAGGTAAGTGGAGTTCTATCACCTTTCTGATTTTCTTTCTTTGTTTTTGATATAGATAGATAGACAGATGATAGGTAGATAGATAGATGGATAGATAGAAAGAGAGATGATAGATAGATAGATAGATAGATAGATAGATAGATAGATAGATAGACAGATAGTGTTGCAGTCAGTTTTCTTGTTGCTGTGCTGAAAGAACCCAAACAAAAGCAGCTTATGGAGGAATGGGTTTATTAGGCTTACGGACTCGAGGGGAGACTCCATCCTGGCAGGGAAAATGATAGCGTGAGCAGAGGGCTGGACATCACCTCTGCCACAGCACTGCAAACAGCGGCAGGAAGGTGTGCCAAACTCTGGCAAGGGGAAGCTGGCTTATAACCCGATAAGCCCGCCCCTGACAACACAGCTTCATCGAGGTTGTAGAACCCAAACTGCCATCAGCTGAGGATTGATCTATCAGAACACATTCATTTGTTTGTGGGGGACACCTGGATCAAACCATGACAGATAGATAGATAGATAGTAGTGCACCTTTGTATATGTGTAGAGGCCAGAGGAGTGGGTCAAGTGTCCTGTTGTTCCCCTGTCTTATTTCTCTGAGACAAGGTCTCTCACTGAACCCTGCAGTTCACCATTGTTTGTTTAGACTGGCTGAACCGGGAGCTTCTGTATTCCTCATGTTTCCACTCCCTCCCCACATCAGTGTTGATGTTCAGGCATGCATAGCCATTCCCAGCTTTTTACATGGGCAGTTGGGATGGAACTCACATCCTCACGCTTGCTTATCAAGTACTTTTACATACTGAGCCATCTCCCCAGTCCCCATTCCCATGTTTCAGATGAAGGAACAGAGAGGGTAATGGATGTGAAATCACACAGCAGGACTGAACCTAGGTAATGAGGCTCCAGAGGGCAATGTGCAATGCATGTTGCTTTTCATATGTGTGGTTGTCCCTGAATGATGAGCATGGTACAATATAATTCATGTCTACAGATGTCCCATGGCTGCATGGAAGCAGAGATGTGGTCCATTCCTGTATCCACAATGTTGTGAGATATCGACCTATTACTGTTGTCTGCTTAAATGTTATGTTAATAAATGTAACTTTGGTTGGCTCACTCCCTTGAGTCATTGGGAAGACTTAAATGCAAATAAGAAAAGAAGGAAGGAAGGAAGGAAGGAAGAAAGGAAGGAAGGAAAAGATGAGTTCTAATGAAGTATTGTGTGTGAAGATCTTGTAGCAAGAGGAAGTCTGGCCAACAAAAAGGAAGGAGAAAAAAAAAGATTTAATTACTGCCTCTGCTGTTGCTTTGTCTGGTTCATGGACAATTGAAATTGTGTATAATTGACAAGTTTTTAGTGTATTCTTCAGAATAAATCATGTTCTGTTCATGATAAGCAAATTGTGCTCCACTATCCCCAGTTTCTTGCTTCAGAAAGTGAAGCAAGTATGCCGGGGAGGTGGTTAAAGGTCCTTGCTCCACAGATCTGCCAACCAAAACTCAGATATCCAAAACCCAAAAATGGAAAGCCAGATGCAAAGTGACACATGCATCTGTGGTCGCCACACATCTATAACAATGAGAAGCAGAGTCATGAGCATCCGGGAACTCCTGGGTCACCTAGTCTGACCTTCACAGTAGCAAGCAACAAAGAGAGACCCTGTCTCAACAAGATGGTAGGGGAAGACCGACACCCAGAACTTGTCCTCTGACCTCCACACATGTGCAGTGGCACATGTATACACACACAAATAGCAATAAGAACAACAATAATGGAATGTTCCATAAAATCTAAATGCCCGATTTAAACGATCAAATACTACATTTTGTATTTCTCAAAACTTTCCAAAAATTAAGGAATCTTGGAAATTCTATGGATCCTGCCTCCCATGCATGAGTCCAAGGTACACAGCTGCTGACACTCACAAATTACCAAAAGATAAGATTGTTTGAGAATAAAGAAATAACTTCAGTCAGTTTTTTTTGAAAGTTAAAATGCTGAAGCTTTGTCCCAAGAGTGCAGAGAACTGCTTCTCCCTCTCCATTACCAGTGCACTGAGAAAATCTCCCTGAAATTACTTAAGGGAGGAAGCAGAACTTCTTCTTTCTTTAGCTTTTAAAAATAGGTCAGGGCGTAGGAAACAAAGTGCATGATTATTTCAGCATTGCAATTTCTCTTATTCTGTTTTACAGTTTCCCAGTTTGTATGTCTCTCTTGGGGAGCCATGGGGAAAACAAATGTCTAGTGAACCATTTTTTTTCACCCAGAAATAATAATGTATATGTAAAATGAATCCCTCCATCAACTCTTCGCTATAGGAGATGGGTTAGGAAGGCAACATGCCAACAGATATTTCCAGAAACCGATAAACTGTGAGGAAGATCAGAATCATCTCATGAGAGAAGCCATAACAGACCAAGATGAGGGATGAAGGTACATTGCAGAGGGTCCTTCTCTGCCTCCCATATTTTTCTGCATGTGACTGTGTTTACCTCAGCAGATGGCTTCTGCCCCTCCTGTGGGGTTGCCAGCTCTGATGGTAGGGTTGTGGGCTGTAGGTGTCGGATGAAATTTGGAGGGAATTGGGGAGATGTCTCAGTAAGAAAAGTGCTTGTCATGTGTGGTAGTTTTGAGTAAATGTCCCCCAATAGAATTTATTATAATCGTGAATTGTCTTCAGCCTTCTGGCTGGAGGAAGTGTCACTTTGGCTTGGCCTCCTGGGGTCATGACACCCTTTCTAAATTGGATGCAAAATACTAGGGATAGATATGCAAAAGAAAAGCCGGAACCCCAGTCTGGCAGTTCTGCATTTCTGTGAATTACAGTGTTACAGTGTGCTTGCTTGCTTGCTTCTGGAGGTGTTGTCTCTGTTTCTGCTTGGATCTGTGAAAGGGGGCCAGCCTTTTCCCTTAACTTCCCCTGGGTCTGTTACTTCAATAAATACTTTCCTCCCCAAAATTCTGCCTGGTTTGCAGATTCATCCCAGCGACGTGTGACTGACTACGACACCATGGAAGCAAGAAGTTATGATTTCAGGTCCCCAGGACCCAAATAAAAGCTGAGCTTGCTGGCCTATGCTTGTAATCCCAGCACTGGGGAGATGGAGACAAACAGATTCCTAGGGTTTGTTGGCTATCTTGTCTAGCTGAGTCAGTGAGCTTGGCGTTCAGTGAAAGACCCTGTCATGGTTTGATCCAGGTGTCCCCCACAAACAAATGAATGTGTTCTAGGTAATCGATCCTCAGCTGATGGCAGTTCAGGAATTACAACCTCACTAGAGCTGTGTTGTTGGGGGCGGGCTTTTGGGGTTATAAACCAGCTTCCCCTCCCAGTATTTGGCACACCTTCCTGCCATTGTTTGCAGTGCTGTGGCAGAGGTGATGTCCACCCCTCTGCTCATGCCATCATTTTCCCTGCCAGGATGGAGTCTCCCCTCGAGTCTGTAAGCCAAATAAACCCATTCCTCCACAAGCTGCTTTTGCTCGGGTTCTTTCTGCGAAGCAACTAGAAGGCTGACTACAATGGACCCTGTCTAAAAAAAAATAAACGATAAATAAAGGCAGAGAGTATCCAAGGAAGACACCTGTTATTTTATTTATTCATTTTCAAGCAGATACACACATACATGCACACAAAGAGGGAGAGAGAGAGAGAGAAAGAGAGAGAGAGAGGGAGAGGGAGAGAGAGAGAGCAAGTGAGAGCACAACAGGGCCACCACCTTGTGGGTCTGGCTTACGTGGGTACTGGGGAATTGAACCCAGGGCCTTAGGCACTGGAGGCAAGTATCTTAACTGCTGAGCCATCTCTCCAGTCCAAGACACCTGTTATTGACTTCTGGCCTCTACTTGCATGCACCACGTATACATGTTGACCATATCCACACACTGAACAATAGGTTGTGACACAGTTGAGAATCTTGATGTATGGCTCACACTGGCCAGTTTTCCATGGCATATTCTCCTTCTAATGGCAAGCTTGGTTAGTTAGTAGTGGCAGGAACTGTGCTGAAAGCAAAATTGGTTTGGAATCCTCTGTGTTCCATTTTGTGTTCTAGATGATTGGATTTTATTTTGTTGTGGTTACTTGGAAGACTTGTGTTAGACTTTGGAATGGTTGAGACCTTATCTAGGACTCCTAAGCAGGAATGAAGGTGTTTTCAATGTTCCTGGGCTATGGTACAGGGTACTATAAGATTGATATATACTGAATACTTGAGCCTTGCTAATCAACTGGCTTATTTTAACATCAGAGCATGTAGCCATCATCTTAAGTGGGTACAAAGAGTGATCCTTCAAAAATATATGCACATATTTTTTTATGTAGAAATAATTTCAGACTTACAACAAAATTGTAATTACTCCAGTGCAAAGACTTACCAATGACCTGCTCTTGGGTCCTTCCAAATTTTAACCTTTCCCTTATGTTGATCCCCTCCTCATTGAGTCACAGGTGTCCTGCACTGTGAGCTCAGACCAACTTCAGGTCAGCTTCTTCAAGGTCTTCTGCAAATCTCGATTGCCATTCAATTTTCATGATTTACAATGCTGCCAAGCTGATGGTAATTTATCAATCTTCAGAGAACTAAATAGTGCAAAGCAATCATCATTTGCTTAGGCAGCAAATATAGATCTTAAAAAAATGTAGGGTAAACAAAACTGTTTCAGGAGCAGCTCTAATGAGAAACAGAGGTTGGGAAATGGGCTTTATTTCTGCTTCTGCAGACTTCATTTGGGAGACATCTTGTTTCAATGACAACCCTGACCAGACTTGTGATATGCACATTCAGATGAGTCCTTAGTGCAGTGAGTGAAAGGCAGTGTGTGTGTGGGAGGGGAGCAATTAAAGAGGCAGGAGATAAATGTGATAAGGATAGGTGAAATCAATACCAATATAGGAGACTAAATAGAGTTTTGATTCATGCAATTATTTTTAGAATCTATTTGCAAAAGAGCAGCCCGTGAAGTTAAGGCTAAAATGCAGACTTCCAGCCCCACACCCTATCCCTTCTGCACCCTGTGTGTTCTGAGGTCATTACAAGCTGTGTGTGTGTGTGCGTGTGTGTGTGTGTGTGTGTGTGTGTGTGTGTGTGTGTGTAAAGTTGTACATTGTATCTGGAGTTTGTTGCAGTGGCTAGAAGCCCTGGTCTCTCTCTCTCTCTCTCTCTCTCTCTCTCTCTCTCTCTCTCTCTCTCTCTCTCTCTCTCTCTCTCTC